>BTCW01000717.1:7500-36671 GCA_033239725.1 Echinochloa phyllopogon | reverse complement strand
TCTTTTCGATAACCTTTTTGGAGCAGAGGGGCGTGTGCCTATTATTAAGTTGACCCATGATCCGACCCAGAATCGAAGAATTCCCTTCATAGATTGGCGCTCTCTGGGCCCTATTCTCAAGAATATCATTTCTCACAAGAATAGCAAGAATGAAGTAGCTTAGCAAACCTGCATCGTCCAGCCGAGGCGTCTCGCTCTGACTCAACTTCTGTAAAGAGGAAGTTCTTAGGCCCGTTGAGTCAACATAATAGTGGTCTCCTACTTGACTTCCCCGACCTTGTTTTCTTCTTTCTTTACTATTTCTTTATGAATTAGAGTGCGTCTCTGGGACGAGCCTGCTGATCTAACCGATTCATTGGTTGATTGGGAATCTAATTCTACAGAGAAAGTGTGGTTCAGGTCACCGCTGACATAGAAGTTTTGAAAAAGAGAGGGTAGCGACGAACATATGTAATAAAACTAGTGAATTACTAGCGAATTTCCAAATAGAATAGTGCATCCACGTCAGCATCTCTGTTTGTCATTTCTAGATTGACTCGGTCCACTCTCGTTCGGGGAGACCAGAGACAGCCTTGTTATCTGCCGTTCCTGTCAAATGAGCTTGAGAGCCACGCTTTCTTGAGCGGATGGCATAAAGCGTCCCCGGGCGGGCCTCATCTGATGGACTATCAGCTTCACGCTTCTTGGTACCGGCACATCTTTTATGTACGACTTCGTCCAGAACATGTTCCTTGTCATTTTGAATGAATTTCACTGGAGCCCGTTGGATCTTCACCAAGACGTGTTTAATTCCATATCTCAAATTCTATAATAGTTACTAGAGCTCCTGGAGCAATGTTTTGATGATTTTCAAAAGAATGAAGTGAGAATAAAATCAAAGGAAACACGCGCCATATACTTACTTTTAGGTGTCCAAAGCTATAGCTGACCCCGTTCTCTCCGAAAGATAGCGCTAAGAAGCTCAGATTCGCTGGTGAAAAGACGAGGAAGGGTGAAAAGGGCTCTGCTAATGAAGTTTCGGCAGCCTCAGATAGTGATGCTGAGCTCCAAAGGCAGCGGGAGGAGTCCTTGTTGTCGTTGAATCTGGCGCTTTAGGGGCAGAATGTGTGATTGATTCCAGCGAGAATACATAATCTCTTTTTCCGCTGCATAGCCCGAACAACACCAATATGGGGACACCCATTATAAGAAATCAGCAACTCGAATAATCGTACCAAACGGGATGTCATTCACTAGATCGAGCAATAGTAACAAAGCAATTAATAGGTTTTTTACTAACAATGCGTGGGGGTATTTACTTCTCCATGCGTCATGAAAATGGGATAAAGAATCCAATTGGAATCGAGTCTAGCGGAGTAGTGAGGGTAGCAAAGCAGCTGTTACCCTTGTATGGTTAATAGGATGGAATGCTCCTTTCAGCCAAAGACTACTAATTTCTCATTTATGAAATTGGGTGATGGCCTGACGTGTAATCTATCGTTAGGGTGCCTATCATCAATTCTCACCTTTAGAAAGTAGCCTTAGAATCGAATCATCTTGTCAATCCTCACTTCCTTCAATCGTAAGTTGATTCAAGTCAGCGAGAAAGAAGGGAATTGCTTGGTTGATAGGGCCCCGCCCTTCGAGTTTGTCTCCATCCCGTACTGATTAGAAAGATTTACGCGGATAGATCGAAATTACTTATTATCGACACGGATTGGTAACTCCTTCTACTGATAGAATAGAAAAGAAAAGAACAAGCAAAGACTCCAACCCCATTCTTATCTTATTAGTAGGCAAGGGTCACTCTCAACGGATATCATTATGGCACCCGGGCTGTACGAGATCAGGGAGCCTTCCAAAGGGCTCTATTACCTAGATTGGATAGTCAGAAGGGGCGCCCCACCCAAGGTGAATTGAGATGTATTAAAGATCGTATAGAGACGATAGATCGGTTCGTATCGTATTTCTAAAGATGGCGCTGAGGACAATAGCTTTAGCGAAAGCCACAACGGAACTACTAGCGAAAGCGGCTTGAACCAGATTATGCAACATTGCCCTGTCTTACTACAATTTACTGAATCCAAGTCCGAAACCTGATCCCATGAGCGGAGATAGAGAGCTATGTTACAAGCAAGAGCTTCCCGGGGAGGACCACTATATGCGTTTTAATATGCCAACCGAACAACAGTTTGCTTTGCTCGAAAGCGTGTTACGTAAATCAGTGGGACATGTATACTGAGCTCTTCCCCTTCGTAGACCGAGTGGTTGTTAAAACAGCAGTGAAATGATTGGTTGCACCCGTGTCCAAGAGCCAACTGTCAGGGGTGGCAAACACCATCTCGGCAACATAGGCAGCAAGATGCTTAGGCGGAGGGGGCTTATAATTGTAGTAAAAACGGTGGCGACACCGATCAGCTGTATGACCCACTATAGTGCTAATCTGGCACACAAGGTTCTCAGTAGACTTATCAGTATCAGTGAAGTCATAAGTATTGGTACGCCCCCTGCCTTTCATGAATAGAAATCAGCCTCCCTTTTTCTAGCTTTACAGGGCTGGAATTCGTTCTATCTTAGCCCGGATTATCGAGTCTAAAAGAAGAAGAGTGCCTTGTGTCCCAGCTCACTGCGGTCAGTTTTGTCCCAAGTACTAATTGAAATTGAAAGTAGTTCAAAGCAAGGTGTCAACTCTATGCTTATCACTCAGAACTCACTTCGTACTATTGGATGGAAAGCAAGGCTTGCAGTTAGATGTGGCAGATGCTCAAGACAGAGCGTGATGGCAAGAGTGGAGCGAATAATAACAGTTCTTAGCTAGAACATTCAGAAAAAACGACAGCATCCCTTGCCCAGAGCCGCAAACCATGTGCTTGGATCCGAAACCATGTGCTTTCATTCAATTGTTAGATCAGATCATTTGCAAAAGAAACCTATCCTTGCTTTTAGGAAAGTATCATCCGAAGACGAAGAGGAATAGGGAAGCCGCTCTTAAGGGTTTGGGGCGTACCGGATAGCATTATTGAATTGATTATATTCGTAGAAAAAAGCACCCCCGCTGGGCGTAGAGTGAGGAGTAGGCTGTCCTTGGGAAGAGAGGGTTTATCGGAACTACACCCGTAGAGGAACTGGGGATGACATCTCTTTTATTTCTTAAATTCGATTTCTTACGAAACCGAGCTATTAATTGAAAAGGCAGGGTCCGAAGGATCGTAACGGAAGGATTGAAACCAGATAAAGTTACGGAAATAACTACCTTTGCTAATGTGCTTTGTCGAACAACCTTGACTAGCTTTCCAGCATGCGCTACTACAGCCTACCTAGCCTCTTCCTCCTCTATTCCATTTCTAGTGCAATATCAGAAGGTATCAAATCCAGCGTATCGAAAGCCCGGTCCGTAATCCTTCGCCCCGTCTTTGCTTCCCCTCGTGCGCTTCCATATAAATTCCCATTTCATCTACCAGTTGAACTGATTCGATCACTGTCCCATAAGCAGTAGGGACCACGAGTGAGCTTATTTCGTGATCGGCTAGTAGATCCTCATTTCTTCTTCTTTGCAAAGGTCTACTGGGTAGAATAGATCCAATTGATGGCGACACATAAGAACCCCTTAATTCACCCACCCCTTATCACTTCTGGTTCATCAAGATAGGGGACAGAGGAAATCCTCTAGGAATACCAACGCAATGAACAATCATTGCCCCTTTTTGCAAATATGGGCGTTTTCCGGAGATAGGAGATAAGAGGGATAAGGTCATCCCCCTTTATCCCAGTAGCGTTCTACAGCGCTTTAACAAGAGACAGTGGTTCACGCGGTCTGCCCGCACTTGACCACATCACACTGGACTAAGTAATCCATCTCTTTCCAAGTCTGTTGTGAGGATCGAGAACACTTACGCTGTCTTTCCTCTCAATTAGACCAATCAGAAAGATTCCCTATCTTATGTCATTGGCTGGAGAAGATTGATAGATAGGCTATCAGTGCACTCTTCTGGGTGGGACCAGACCAACTCATTCTTAAAGGAAGTTGTGGATTGAACATCTGGAAAAGAGATGCTATTTGTGTAGACAGAAGGGAAGAAAATGTAACCTTGCTCACGAAAGCCTTGCAACAACTATGCGGCTATAAGGGCACACATAAGCTTTCTCACCTCTGTGTGTGAATTGGGAATTTCACTTGTCAGGACTCAAGCTACTGCGGTTACCGGGGAGGAAAATAGACTTTGAAAAGGGCGGAAATCGCTATGTACTTACTTCTTCTTGCCGAATGGACAGTAGGAAACCACAGCTATCTTATGTAGTACTTCCTGCCGAAAGGGCGGAATCACCTATTGTAACTACTGATTTACGAATTGACGAATGTATGAAAACAACAAAATTACCTGGTTATTCAACCAACATTTTATACTTAGGACTAATTAGGCGAGTAAGTTCATAGCCTAGTGGGAAACGCTAAACTAAGGAGTATTCGTCAGTTTTCAGTTAGAAAGTGAAAAGACTTCCCCTCCCAAGTCAAGTCCTACTGCCTCTATGGATCGTACTGTTGTGATTCTACCCGCCGCCACTCCCCCCGGTCGATATTTGATAGTTCTGTTTTTTTTTTAGTTAAGATCAGAGCGTAATCTTCCATTCGGGAAGACCCTTTTCGCAAACCTATCCCCCCTCCTCTAGTCTGCATTCAAAAAGCAAATAATATCAAGTTTTCTCTTTTTCCTAAGAGTTTAAGCCCTTTGTTTTGGGTCGCTGCCCAGGCCTAACCATTCCATGATAGAATTTGCATTTTGCCCCTCTTCCACTTTTTTCTTTTATCAGGTCACCCCTGCTCCAAATCCTGTAGCGCCGGTCCCTACAGACCAGAAACCCGTTTCATTTTCTTTGCCAGGTGGCTAACATTCTTAATATAAAAGTATTGTTTGTTATGGGAGTCAGGGTCGTCAACCAATTAGAAAAAAAGGGGGATTGCTTCGACAAGACAGAGTCGTGTTAAGCTATCCGCGATTTCGAGGAGGACCCAGAAGAGGTTGAAGTGAAACAAACAAAAGAATCTGCGGAAGCTAAAGATGCCGAATGCCTAATGAATCCCCGCTTGGAATGCGCTTTGCCGGCTGCATCCGTGAAAAATTGATCCATATATGGTTTGTGTCGCGTATTTGACTGAAGCAGCAAGTCTTTCCAGTAATCTGGTACAGCAAAGCTGCTTTGTGCACAAGGATCAATCGTCAACCATATATTATGATTCAACTCATTAGGCTCAGACGTGGATTTCCGCACAAAGACGTTGGTCAGTCAAGACAGACATTCATTCGTAAATACTACGAGCGATGTTCGGTCCTCAAAAACGAAGAAGGAAGACAGTACTGGGGCGGGCCGTCGTCGCCAATATAGCTAGCTTGCCGGAAGTCACCTAGCTGGGCCACTGCCTGGATACATTACAAAAGCTATTCTCTGGTTTTGCTTTTCCTTATTCCCGATTCCCATAATGGAATTTTTTATGAACGATTCAAGCTTTCTTCACATTATTAAATAGAAAATCAATCCGCATCATAAAAGTAAAGGGCGCGTTGCAGATATGGGATTCTTAGATGAAGGGTTTGGTCCACGGACGTTGAGTATGCATTTGTGTGTGAGTAGTAGTTTACAAGTAGTAGTTGGTAGCTTGACAAGGGATAGGCATCAGATATTTAAGGTTGGGTTTATACACCGGTATATGTTTAATAGCCAAGATAAGCAGCTAGGTAAAGGTAAGTCAGCGGCAGGGGTTTTTTCAAAAGCTAGATATAGAATTGTAAAGTAGAGCTAGACTGCATGATTGGATTGTATAGAAGGATAAGAAGGATTTTCTAAATCCTTCTTTTTCTTAAAACGAAAGAAGAAAGAGAGTGGGATGGGATGAAAGTCCCGGGCTAAAATAGAAAGATTTCGTAGTTAGACCGTTGATACCCTGCCTAGCTGAATAACTGACCGAAGGGAGAATGGTAAGCTTCCTCGTTCACTTGCGAGGGTCGGCACTTATTTCGTATGGGGTGCAACTACAATGCTTGAGAAGTCTAGTGATCGGTCTCAAAAGTAAGATAGGAATGGTCAAAGAGTCGAGATGGATGTCTGTCTCTGCCGCTCCGTAGAGCTTTCAGGTAGAGCAGCCATTGCTATTGGCCTGTCCTGTGCCTCCCTTACTGAAACGCCGGATCTCATTAGCGGATGTCATCCTGAAACGCCATATGACGACGATCGGCCCAAAGCCGATAGAAGAACTGATAGAGATTGGGTATCCGAAGAAGTTTATGAACGGCCCAATGCCGTTGACAATGATCTGGATGTCGAAAAATCTAAGGAGACTCTAAAGAATGATGAGCGGCCTAGCGTCGTCGCAATCATGCTATACTGCCATGGGAAAAAGACTTCCAGTGTATCAGTGGCTTTTCCCTTCAAGCTGCAGTCAGAAGGAGTCCTCCCGCCAAAGGCAATACTTTCTCTCGAGAGTCAGAGCTTCGAGACGACTTTCGCAGATGTTCAATCTTGCGAGGCGTATGAGCAAGATTTTGAGTACTCTCCCGACCTGTTAGAGGCCACCCTAATAAGCAGAGATTGCCGGGGTTGCTCAACAAGAAGATCTCAGTAACCAACTCGAAAAAGGATACCCTGGCATAACAAGTGGTGATCTCTGTACTAGAATAGAAGCCCTGCTAATTGTGAAGAACCCACAGCCGGGAGCGTTAGCAACTGGATTTTCCCACACTCCGTTATACCCTCCCTTGGGGGATGGCTTGGTGCTAATGTAGGACTTTCGGAGACCTTCCGCTTGCTGTTTTGGTCCAGCCTGAGTTGCCATAACTTCTACTGTGATTTAGTTTGGAGCGGTCTTGCTCTTGTTGTTCCGTTGTTGCGCGTCCTATTCTGGTGCATTTCTCTCCTAACCTGTAGAGTGGCCTAATGGTTTCATCCTTTCCAGCTGTACTCTTTAACCAGGACTACCCGGACCCGATGTTGGGCGGTCTTTCAGTGGTGCCTTTTCAAGGCGGTAACCAAATGTCGATCGTTCTACACTAGCTGTATAAGGGCGGGAAGACTGACGGAGTAGAAGGTTCGGTTCGTTATTTGCTACTGTCTAATCTAGTGCGCTTGCTTACGTGTGCTTTCTTTCTACTCTAGTGCGCTGAGCTGCTTCTCCTTCCAATTCCGCTCGCCCCGGTCCTTGATCGAAGGTCTGGTATCCGCACCGACGCGACTACTAATTCAAAGGCATGCTCTACCTCGCACCTGACCAGCAAAATGACGTATAGTAACGTCATAGCTGTGACCCGAACCACAGTGCTCATCAAAGATGGTAGTGCCTTCTGCATTGCGCTAAATGATAAAGCCTATTTATTCCTATGTCTTTCTTGGTAAAAAACCACCTGCGATTTCAGATAAGTCTTTCTGCTTAGAGCAAGAAGCGGAACTAAGGTGACACCTAGAAAAATGAAGGAAGTCATTTCTTATTTTTTTCATAAGAATACCGACCTAGCTTCAATTGCTTCAGTTGGAGCTGCTGTCGGTATTGGGATCCTATTCGTTTTCGCACTCCACAGATGGAGTGTTCCTTCACTCGCCCTGGAACCCATTCCCCGTCGCGTCTGGGAATATGGCGAAGAGCCCGGCATTTTTCTTCCAAATGAGAATGTCGACTCCTCGAATGCCAATCGATATCTCGAGGAAATTGCGCATGTCCTCGAATTTCGATTTTTTGATCAACAAGCCATTGAATCACTTCCAGGGGGGGGGGCACTCCTGGGTGGAGCTTGCGAGGACTGTAATTTCAAGGACGATCAGTCCGGATTTGACCGATATCGACATTCTCGCCTACGCCTATTGCATATTAATGGAGAAGGGGCAATCCAATGAGATAATGACAGAAGCCCTGAAAATCCTGCTGCTATGGCAGCAAGGGTTATCCATTTCATAGGCGAGGGTGGGGGAGAAGCAAGCCGAACCTCTGATCGACCCGGACACGTCCAAAATTCTCGGCGCCGAGAGAAAGACGAGATTCAGTAAGTAATTCAGTGAGTGCTTTCTTTTATAAGAAGAGCGTCGGCTTGGAAGAAGAAAATGAAATACGAACAACCGCGCTGGTCGTAATAGATCGACTTGAATGCGTCTTCTTGCTCCAGCATTCAAGTTCCATTTCAAGGAAGGACGACGTACCATGATACTTTCTGTTTTGTCGAGCCCTGCTTTGGTCTCTGGTTTGATGGTTGTACGTGCTAAAAATCCGGTACATTCCGTTTTGTTTCCCATCCTAGTCTTTTGCGACACTTCTGGTTTACTTATTTTGTTAGGTCTCGACTTCTCCGCTATGATCTTCCCAGTAGTTCATATAGGAGCTATTGCCGTTTCATTCCTATTCGTGGTTATGATGTTCAATATTCAAATAGCGGAGATTCACGAAGAAGTATTGCGCTATTTACCAGTGAGTGGTATTATTGGACTGATCTTTTGGTGGGAAATGTTCTTCATTTTAGATAATGAAACCATTCCATTACTACCAACCCACAGAAATACGACCTCTCTGAGATATACGGTTTATGCCGGAAAGGTACGAAGTTGGACTAATTTGGAAACATTGGGCAATTTACTTTATACCTACTATTCCGTCTGGTTTTTGGTTTCTAGTCTGATTTTATTAGTAGCTATGATTGGGGCTATAGTACTGACTATGCATAGGACTACAAAGGTGAAAAGACAGGATGTATTCCGACGAAATGCCTTGGATTCTAGGAGGACTATAATGAGGAGGATAGGATAGAAATCAAGATGTCAGGAAGCTGAAGCGGAAATGCAATTCTCGGGTGAGTAGAAAAGGTTGGTCATAAATTTGGAGAGTTTGCTTTTACACGGAGACGGCGTAGGAGAATGAAAGAGGGATAGGATAGCGTAGGGAAGCGAGGAAGGGGAACACAAAATTGAGGTTTTGTTGATTTTATTCGTGATGATTATATTCAAAAAGATCGTAGTCGCGGTATCTTTTTCACTCAGGACTGGGTATCGATGCCGGGTGTTATGCCGATGGCTTCCGGGGGCGAAGTCAATGCTTAAGGAGAAAGGTATGCCTGAGACTTTTTAGGCAGAAGCAGTTAATACAGCTGTTTCTATTCTGAACAGAAGTCCGACAAAGGCAGTTCTGAACCGAACACCGTTTGAAGCATGGTTTGGTAATCAGCCACATGAAGGTATTAGGTAGTGTTTGCAATGCACATGTACGAGCCGAGAAAAGATCAAAATGGGATGAAAAGAGTTAGCTGTTGGTTATGCTGATAGCACGAAAGGATATCGGCTATATAATTGGAAGAAGCAAAAGCTCATAATCAGGTTTTTGACGAGAAGGCTTCCTGGAATTGGGAAGAAGAGAAAGGCTTACCGGATACTATGCTGGCCCTTATGCTCGGATTCTATCATAAGAAGTGGAGCGTCTGCCGAGCCAAGACTCATGGGCTTAACAATCGTATTCAATGCCCTCATCATGGAATTCTTAACATCGGATAGACCTTTCTAGTAGAAGTTGGAAAAAAGGCACCAGTTTGTTCTTCAAATGAACAATATGAAAGATGGGGGATCAAACCCTTACCACGAATCTAATTATTAATATGAAAGATGGGGGAAATATCCATAACTGCTACGCAATCAAGGAATTTGCATACATAAAAAGAACCGGTCTCATCAAATATGCCAGAAGAACCAGAGGTATAGTTGATCCCACTGTTCGTCATTGCAGCACTTGAATTTGGAGCCAAGTAGGGTGGAGGAAATGATCTCTTTCCTCGGCTTCCTACACGGATATAGCCGTAAACGGTATCTAGTAGGCAACCTGGGAACTACATTAGCTTAGGGGATCGGGTAGCGAGCGCTCTCCTCGGCAAAGCACATGATTGAGATTGGAATTATTGTATTGTGAATAAAGGCATGAAAGGAATTCCATAGTAGTTAGGTATTAGTAAGAAGATATAACGCAAGTGGTAGAGCAAGTATATAATGATGATAAAGTCCAGAGGAAAGGCAGATTGTTTCACGCCTGCATAGACAAGTAAGTCTACCACGAACCCCTGTCCCTGCCAAGTAGAAAGCTAGTAAGCAAGTACTTCACTTCAATCCTGCATTCTCACTCTTGTTTTTGTCGCTCAATCCAAAGAAAGAAATAGGAATACGAATCCTCATCCCCAAAGCCCGGGTCCTAGACTACTACGAATGGAAAGAATTCTACGGATATCCTTCGTATCAATTTTCTAATGCTTATCACCTCCTTCTGAGCTATTCCCACGGTGCCCGAGCAGTTGCCATTGAGAATGTTGTGGGGAACGATTGGGTGACTTAGCACAAGCAGCGCGTAACAGGTCCTTTGCAGATGTAAGTACCTGGATTTCAGAGGCATTGCTAGATGCGTCGACTTGCGAGACGAGCTTGCGGTGTAGCTCTTGAAAGAAAGGAAAAGAGGGGGATATCCTCGGTAACGGCAATCAACGGCTCCTCGGAGGCAACCTAGCCAATTGAGTAGAGATATGAAATGACGAGCGAATTACCCGATTCCTATTATGCTACGCCCCGGGATAGCGATAGCCTTGTTTCGGATTTTCTAGCGATGACTAGCCCTTTGACGGCTCCTATCCCTAGACACCGGCCCCCGGTACCAATACTAGAGATTTGCCTTGGCTGTAGTTCAAAGAAGTTCTTCGGCTTTGGGAAGACGCGAACCTTATACCATTGTCCTTGGAC
Organism: Echinochloa phyllopogon; assembly: GCA_033239725.1. Lineage (NCBI taxonomy): Eukaryota > Viridiplantae > Streptophyta > Magnoliopsida > Poales > Poaceae > Echinochloa > Echinochloa phyllopogon. The sequence goes on along the minus strand of BTCW01000717.1, from coordinate 25,952 downwards.
AGATACGAACCTTACGCGGGCTGCGGATGAGCATATCCCTAGAATACCTGCCTATCCTACCTATCGATGGATTGAACCTAACGCTAGAGCTAGAGATATTCATCAGACGATTTATTCCTTCCTTTAGCTGCCTCGGCAAAGCAGACAAGAAGCAATTCAACCATTGCTAAAGATACCGGCCTCGCTAGTCATATCATCGCTGTTCCGCTATTGGATTTGGAACCACCCTTTCCGAGGGTAGCATTAGTTTAAGCAGATTTCCCTTGCCCGTGCCTGATCGAAGAATGAAGAAGCTAGCCTGGGTAGACTTTAAGAGCTCTTGCTCTGCCTATCCCTCTCGCTCCGTCTTGGAGGTCATAGAAAGATACGAAGGGCCTACTCTTTTCATTAAAGCCCTACTCTTAATATAATAATAGTGAAAGCCCCCTTCTCTTACCTACTTTGACTCATATCTTCGGTATACCTCAATACAAGACAAGCACTGGAAAGGAAAGGATATTCAAGAAAAACCGGGCTATCGCCCTATCTAAGCGGGTTGCCCCTCTCCTCTACGGGAGTCCTCTTTTAGTCTATTTCAGTTCCAGTGTCTATCGCTATCGCCCTATTCTCTCTCAATTGCCTATCCTTTTCAAATGAGGGGGAGTACCTTTTCTTTAGCTTCCAACATGAAAGATTGACCCCCTAAAGTGCCAGATATGCAAGTGAAGGACTACTTACTTAGACTTAGCTAAAGTGAACTTCTGACTAAAAAGAAAAGTGGACTAAAAGAGAACAACAAAAGAGAGATCACTTTCGACGATTAAACAGCACTTTTATATCCAGATTGGAACTGGACTTGAACCTTCATATCCAGATTTCACTCCACTTTCACTTTCATATCAGGAACGTCGACTTGCACTTTCAATAGTGAATTATTCACTTTCCGGAATTGGCTCATATTCACATAGGCCAAGAAAGACAAATAAGACCTTTCACTCCCTATTTCACGTATAATCGAGAGACTCAGAATATCAGTGCCTTGGGTAAATGCCTACCAAAGGGAGAAGATTACCGAACTTTTTTCTGTCCTCTTCGCGTCCTAAAAGATTTTGGGAAAAGGCCTAGTCGGCCACCGCTTGCTAACGACGGAAGGTATCGTCAATGAAAGGGTCCTCGCGTGGGAGTTAGTTGGAAAGGTAGGTGTTCGGCATGTCCCTTGCTTGCGAACTTCTTTAGTAGGGCGGGTAGCTTTGGAGATCCCATTTTTGACGTTTAGCGTTGTCCCCAGACTTCACTCTTTCAACACTTGTCTACTTTCGAAATAGTCAGGCGGGTCCCTGTCTCCAAGTGTGTGATCCACCGATTCACTGAGTGGGTCTTTCTTACCGCAGTTTTCCCTATCTCTTAAAGCCCTATCAGACTTCCGATCCAACCCTTGTTTGCCGATTGAAGAAAGCCTTATAAAGAAAGAAAATTCCCATTTCTTCCAAGCAAGACCTATTCCTTTCCAAATTCGTACTTCAGCAAAGCTTTAGGGGTTTGGTTTAGAGAAAGGGTCTTTCTTTCTACCTATGACGAAGAACTTCTTATTATCATGGCTACAGGCATTGTAAACCTACTTTTCCTACCTCCAGATGAGGAGGCCTTAGGACAAACATTCCGAAGTCACTGGAACGGCAAGTGATGTGATCCTGTGTCAAAGTAGAGCTGTAGCGATAGTGAATTACTATTCTCATTAACAATAGGGCCTTTCTTCCGATCTTATCCAATTCGTTACGTTTTCTGATTGCACTACTTCCTTCTAATCCAACGACCTACCGAATCCTAAAAGAATCCTTTCCTCCTGCGCTATCCGACCTCCGCTAACCGGATATTTACGCCCAGAGAGGGGGTTCGCAATAGTTGACCGACTATAAGCTTCCTCCGCGGGGAGGGCTCCTTCTTTTTGCAACTAAAACCTATCCGCTTCCTTGAAAAATGCAATACCTACTTCGGTACAATACATATGGCCTCGGCAAAGCAGAGAAGGAATAGCGATGCGATTCCTACTAGTACTAACGATTCAAACCTAGCCCCTTAGACAGTTCCTATCACCTGCCCGGGATAGCCGGTACGGTTGTAGTATTCCGATCCCTAGCTGTTCATATGCTGTAGTTCCTATACGCTAACGGGTTAATCTTTGCCCTGCTTCCTTGGCATTGAGGCTCACACCTCTCCTTAGTCAAATCTAGTTGTAGTAAAGTATAGAGATTTGAAAGCAGCTGGATGCCAAGAGCACTCTTATTCCTCGGCAAAGGGTTCGCATCTTTATCCATCAATACGAGACGAGCTATTCCTACGAACTACGAGAAAATAAATACGAGATATGGATATATAGAGCCTGGATTCCCCTTTTGACGGGTTAAATAGCGGCTAAGCACATTTGGATTTAGCGGGTAGCGATTTGGCTGCTCCTATCCCAAAGATAAGAATATGACGGATCCCACAAGGCAACACGGTGTCCATCGCACCAGGGACCAAAAGGCAAAGTGGTAGTTCAGAGCGGAAGGGGCGGTTCTACTTAAATGAATGGCTCGTTCATAAATCCACTCGCTTGGCAGCAGTCCATTCCTACCGTACTCCGGCTATTCTATCTGTCTGTGTATCGCGTAGAGCACGTACTATGAATCCAAGTTCCCTAGTGTCAGACGCAACTCAGTCCTGTAGTGTCCCTGGTCCTATCGAAGCAGCTACTTCATCCCTGGTGTAAGGGCTTGTAGCTTTCAATTTTCTGTAATGCAGTAAAGTAAGGAACGATTGATCTCTCTTTTTTGAGGGACCATAGGCCTTAGGCTTAGTCCTAGAAGGTTGAATGCTTTCGCTACGCCCCGCATAATGAAACCTATGTCTTAGAATTAGGAATTAGCTTATATAAGCAATTCTAAGATCCTTCCTCTATCTCATAGTCAAGTACGGAGTAGGAATCAATAACAATTGAATAAGACATAATTATTGCTGCATGCATGTTCACCTAAAGCATTTCTTACCACTTAAGTGAACGAGGGGGATATCAGTATTTTGACTGACGGCTGTTGTCTAATTATTGAAATAGAAACACTCCCTTCCAAATGCTATTGCCATTCTCCATTCCGGTCTGTAGCAACGTACTTAGCGCACTAGTTCAATTTATTTATTCACTCTTCTGTATCTAGCATTGATAAATCAAACAAACTATGACAAATTAAAGGAGAGGGAGGGCACTCTAACCAGGCTATATTTTCACTGCTTCATGGATTTTCGTTATTGGGTTTCACCCCGGGAGAGATTTTCTGCATCAGCGATCATCGTGGGAATACATCTAAGTAGATTAGGCAGCACCGAGGAAACTCTTCAATTAAGCTTTAGTTCGTACTTCCCGTCCTTCCGGGTACTTCAAAAGTATGTTCATCGGTAAGGACCGGAGTGGAGCTAAAGGATTGCTTGAAAGCTGGAATCCCAAGTGGAATGGAACGGGCGGCCGGTAAGTATAATTGATAACCTTCGTATGCCTTAGCTAGTTCCAATACAAATCTCTCATTCCTAGCTTTTGTTGCACACGTTTATCTAATGTACTCCAAAGCGATAATCCACGTAACAAGATTTCTTTGAAGAACTTCTGAAGTGCAGTTTGTATATATTTGAGACAAGAAAGATAAGTAGGCCAACTTTCACTAAATGCTCCTTATTTTATCTTCTAGAAAGTGTCAAACTTCGCTTCATGAAAACCAACACTTTGAAGTAGTGTAAGTGTATAGCACAATTGAATGTAGGATTTATCTACTAGTAAATAAAGCGTAATAGTGGTTAGAATCTTTAGTGTTGTGTAAGCGGAATGGCAGAGACATGTTATACGTACCTGGATTCAGGTAACAACCAACTAATTCACCAACTTTTGGTATTACACGTTTAGACCTATCATCCTCTACTCCCCATCCAACAGGAACACAAACCATAGGTAATTTACAAGCAAGTGGTAATGACTAGAAGTATGAAGGAAACTAACTAATTTAGTAGTAATTTGTTTTATATTTGTGAAAATCATGGTAACATTTATTGCTTCTTAGAGGATAAAGGAGAAAAAAGACTAGCCAAACAAGGCCCTAGCTAGACACAAAGGCTTCCATCCCGTAAAGAAACTCTCTATCAACTAGACTCACTGCCCTAACTGACTAAAGGAAGAGGTCATCGCAAGGCGGCTAAACATCCACGGGGAAAACTTCCAGGGGTGGCCCACTTCCGGGTAAACTCCCTTAAGAAAGATACTTACAGCCCGTGCCAAAAGAAGGGTACTCCCAGACTGAATGATGCACTTTGGGCCTTTAGGAAAGAGGGTCCTCGATCGAGAGAGAATCTGTAATTGATGCAAATGGTTCGGGAAATAGGTTCCTCAGAGCACACAATTCATTCATAAGCTTAGCTTTCTTTGACTCCAAAAAAGGATGATTCTATTCTCTTAAGAGTAGGTCGAATCCCCTATACCAATCTGCCATTTCTCCCCGACTTGGTCTGCTGGATGGAATGCTGCTTTTAGTTCTAATAAATCTTGATATTGATTCCATAGAATATCGAATGGATTCGTTATGTCACGACGGTCTTCGCCGCAATGCTTAGCTCTTTCCGATATACGGAGCAATTCACGTCTATATACCGAACTCGATTTGACTGCTTTTCACTTCATCCTTTAGCTAGAAAACCCTAGATCGCATGCCGTAAAGGATGGGTGTGGAAATGTTCCCGGGATATGAATGAAAATCTTCATCATCTTCTTTCGGTCCCATGGTGGAATGCCTTTATGCCAGCCTGTTCCCTAAGTTGGATAAGTTCATTGTGTTATTACAGGTAGTATTGCTCTCAAAGCTAGGAAGGAAAGGTAAGGTCAGAGCAAGCTTATTTACTAAGATCCTAGCGAGTGGAATACTTTGAACGAGCAGGGGAGCGAGCGGAGTACTTTACGCAAGTAGTGGTTTACCAGGAACTCGTATAAGAGCTAGTCATATAGTCCTTGAAGCATTATTCCGTTTATCGGTAGGGCTGTTAGCAAGGAGTTTGAAGCTTTAGTACTTTCAGCTGTAGTTCCTGTTTTAGCAAGGAATGAAGTTGGTTCAGAGGTGTCAAGTAGAGAGGTTAGATCTTCTCTTCCTTCTCATACTGCGAGTAATATCTCAACTACACTTTCAACTTGATGTTGATCAGTTTGAGCATGTTCAGCAAGTTCACCAGTTAGCTTTCCCGCCTGCTTGCCAACTAAAGTAAGGACAGCAAGCCTGTAATGAGAATAAGCTCTTCATCTTAGTTTCCGCTTTCAGACAAGTACAGCGTCCACTTTTCTCATATTTGAAAATAGCAGATCTTAAGAGGATGTTGGCAAAAAATAAGGGGGGATCCACTTTTTAACATACTTTTTCGTATTTCCGAATGGTGCTGAATAGTCATTCAACTGATGCGGAGAATCTCACTCAACCACACTTCAGTGATTGAACATGGGTCGGTCCCTATTTGACAAGGGAACTTCACCCATTTCATTGACCTTCGAACCGCTCTTGCCCTCCCCGGCAAGTCAATAATCTTTTTCCTCTTCAAGTGAGGAAGAAGTGTCAAAGTCTGTGATCTAAGTACCTGTGGGGGAACGGTTCTCTCCTCGGGCTCCTCCACGCCAATACGAATTCAAGCAACGGCCCCCTCTATCCTTGAGAACGTTCTTTGCCTAGCTCATCTACAGGAAAGATCTCTCGAGTGAGCTTGTCTCTCTTGTAGTCGACAGGCAGGTCAACCCATCATGAGGTATACTTCTTCATTTCCAGTTGAACTTAAAGCATCGGATGTAGTGTACGATGGGAAGAATTCAAGCCTTTTGGCGAAGAAATGTGGAGACAGCAATCGAATCTAGAAGAGGCAGTACATGAAAAACAACATTGATGTGTTTTGGTGTCTCGTGCAGTCTTCTTGGACAATTGAGTACAATTACGACACATAAATGACTGGTACAAGCAGCTGACACTTTGACTATCTACTATGTAGTAGAGGTGGGTGTATAACTAAGAGTTGAAGTTGTTCTCTGATATATCAAGTTCCTTCAAACTTTTGAGACCACCAATTGACCAAGGGATGGTGCCTGTGAACTTGCATCCGGGGAGTTGCAGAACTTTTATTTAGCAGCTTCAGGTTACCAATCTCTTCTGGAATGCTTCCACTAAGACCATTCTGTCTCTAAATTAGCAATTCCTTATTTTCCAGTTGACCAATCTCCCTAGGTATTGGCCCCACCAAACTGTTTGATGAGAGATCAAGTGTCAACTGGTTCACCAACGCTGTTATTCCCGGGAATATTGATCCAGTGAGCTGGCTTGCATCAAGGTGCTAGACCCGAGACTGGTTACCAAAAGCTGCTGGTATCGACCCGTTGAATGTGTTCATGTGAAGGTCCAGGATCTCCTCGAGGATGAAGGCCGGATCACGCCCAATTCGATCCTTGAAAGACCCATTGCACTACAGCGGCAGCTCGGGCTCGAGCAACGGCGGGAGATAAGTCTTCTCTTCATTCAGCATTCAGTCTATCTTCGGAAAGCTGCAATAATTGATGCACGCAAGACGATGTGAAATGCTTTCTTGATTTACTAATAGGTTAGGTGGTGTCTAGACGCTAGGAAAAAGTGAGGATTATAGCTTCTGCCCCATAGACCATTCGGAAAGGAGTCAGTCCCTTCGGTCTTATATGTTAGTCTAGGTTGGTTCTTCCGAATGCGCATAAGACCACTGGTCACCCTCAATCCTTAGCATTGAACTTTACTGATTTGGCTAAGATCTGGGGAACTAGAGCAGTGCAGAGAGAACTACACAAGGCAGGAGAGGCAATAGCGAAGCGAAGCCCTAGCCTTTTCATATAGCCCGCCCCTGCCTGATCGATATCCCCTTACAACTAACTTCTAGTTAAAGCCTTAGGAATAGGAAGAGAAGGTAGGGATTGTGCTTGGAACCTCTAAGACATGGCACCCCTGCCCTAGCCGCCTTTTCTTATGATGTCTCGAAAGCGGAATCTCACCATTCGAGAAGCTATGGAATCGTCGACCCCCTTACCAAGTAGACTATGAAGTCACTTTCGTTTTTTTTGGTTGTGTATGCTATGTGTTTGTGCCCAGTCATCCACGAAGTAAATTCGACAAGAAAGCTATCCGATGTATATTCGTTGGATATGATAATGAGCGAAAAGGGTGGAAGTGTTGTGACCCGAATACCAACCCTTGCTATACATCCCGAGTGTGGTCTTCGATGAAGCATCATCTTGGTGGTCATCCCAAGCTGTAGTATTGCCAGATTCTGGAAACTTAGAAACTAGCTTGCAAGAAAAGCTAGAAAAGGAATTGCGGCCGTAGACATCAGCTAACCCACTTTAGTCGACTTTCCCCTTCCCGTAAAGTGGATCTGCCTTCCCCCGCTCAATAACACAGCTATTATCGTATCGCAAAAGGAACAGTAACTAAGGCAAGCGCTGTGACTGATTCCTTTCTTGAAGCTGTCTTAGACTTAAGTCCAGCAGTAGAGCAGTTCAGTTCAGTTGAAGTTGGGTCAGAAGCTTAATACCTAGTATGGTTTTCGCTACCTAGCATTGACAGATGGAAGTCTAGTCGAAGAAACTAAAGATGCTTTTCTGGTCACCTGTATACTTATCATCTCAATATGAGACCTGCCTACATCAATATAAGAAATTAGCAATGCTTAGCTCAATTCAGTTCTCTATCGAATTTGCTGCGCCCTCTTTTTGACAGATTTAAGTCTAAGTATGGTATTTTTCTCGGACACAGTAAGGCAGTAACTTATTCTGCTGATGCACTAACTTCTGTTCAAGTTGAAGTAGAAAAGTCAAGTCGTTTTAGAGAAGGAACCGGGCTAAGCGAAATCGAAATCTGACTTATTAATTTAGAGAGTCTAGAGGTTAAGCAGTTGTTCAGGACAGTTCTAGGGCCAAACACGATAAGCAAAGGTTCTGACTTCTTACTTAAGCTTTTAAGGACTGATGAATTTACCGCCGAGGTATCTAAATATTCCAGATGAGCAATGCCATGTCAACTTTTATAGGCAAAGAATGCTAGGTAAGCTTACTGATGAAGTTCAAAAATAAGACTTCTGAATGTAGCGATGGTCAGCAGCTTTCTTATTAGAAATTCGAAATGCTTAACTCCAGGTTCAATCAGATCTGTTCTGAACTCGAGGAGATTTTTCTAAATATTAACATTTCTGTTCGCTTAACACATGTCCAAGAAAAGCTACAATCCCAGATACTTACTTACTAGCTTTGGTCTTTTAGTTAAGTCCTGTTGAAGAAACTAGCCAAGTTTTCAGTAAAGTAGCAGTAGTTACTAGTTTGAGTTCAGTCAAGTGTATAGAAGTAATTTCCTAAGTGAGGGTCGAAGAAATCAAGTGTTTCGGATGATACTCTAGCACGAGTTGTAATTGGCATACTCGTATGAGGTTTTGCCTTTTCTTTTGTCTTTCCTCGCAGCCCGGCTTGTGAAACTTCTGTTGAACTGAACTCCGCTTTTCTTGTCAATCTGACGACTGCTGCTGATCCAATCTCCGATACCTAGGGCGAAGGCGAATCTGACTGATTTATTTCTAGAAGGAAGAGCTTATTAACTAACTCAAGCATGTGAAATCCTAAGTGTGTGCACATTTTCCTTTGGCCAAATTCTAGTTTTCAATCAATAGCTAGGTTCAGATCATTTATTTAGTTAGTGCGCCAAGGTAAGTTCGTGTGTTAAGTAGGCGGGCTCATGACTTTCGAAGTAGAAATCACCCGCAATGGCTCTTATATGTTCTTTCTAAAAGGCCGCAGGATTGACCCTCTTCTGAGACTATGGGAGAAGACTGCTGGGTAGAAGAAGCTATCAGCCCCTGCTTGTTCAATGCAATTTCCCGGCTATGGTCTTTAGTCGTTATTAAGCCTGGTATGCCCCCGCCCTGTGCCCACAATTCCATAACTTCAATCCAGGATCATGCCTTGGGCTTAGTTCACCCAGCTTCGTAACATGCCTGCTCAAAGTGAGTAGTTGGAAGTTCCTGTAAGCATCTTCCCTCGAATTGACGTATATAAGCGTAGTTACATGAATTGACGTATATGAGCTTCTCAGGTACGCCGGGAGCAGGATGAAATCCCGGCCAAGCAAGCAAGGGGAACCCCGGTGGGAGGAGTGAAAGAAAGATCAGGGGAAGAAGCGGGGTAGAGGAATTGGTCGACTCATCAGGCTCATGACCTGAAGACTGCAGGTTCGAATCCTGTCCCCGCCTAATCACGTCAGATACTTGTACGAGTCCTGATCACCTGGGTCAAAGAATCTATGTTCAAGTCGCCTGCCTAACAAATAGACGACTGCGTACTGTAGTTAGTCTGTTCCGTTGGTCCGATCCTACCATGGAAAGTGTTGCTGTGTCAAATCGAGATTGTGTGGGTGTTCAGTCTACCGCTCATGTTCACGTTCTCAAAGAAAAGAAGGCTTGCCTTGGGAAAAGCTCTTTCTTCGATCCCGTAAACGAGAAATAGTTCATTTCTTACTTTCTTTGTGATGAGCGAGCCGTCAAATAATCGATATTTGTCGTAAATGGGAAGCATCAAAGCCAAGTCTTCAGTCTTATGGTTCTTCGTCCTAATGTTCATCAGCTCCTTTCTTTGGCAGAGAAGGGAGAATGCTTTTCACAAGAACTGTATTACCATATTTTCCTATTTCACTTTTTGGGCTTTTCTGACAGCTTCAAGTTCTCCACCCAATTCCTGATACATATTGGTATTACTGGTACTGCTGTACTTGAATGAATTTTCTAGAATATGAAAACCAGAACACACAGATGATGCCTAGGGATGAAGGAGACTCGAGATCTTGGCTTTCACCTGGGTACCGTGTAGAGGAGCTGACGCCAAGGCACGTGGAGGATAAGAAGAAAGAATATGAGGAGCGTAGCCGAGAATCTGAAAGTAAGCCCGCGGCCTTTCGAAAGCCTAGAGTGACAGGAAGAACAGAACCCAATAGCGAGAAGTAGGTACGTACCTCAAGTCAATTCAGTTAAGTAAGGTAGGAAAGACTAGCTAGGATTGAAAATAGTTAAGCAGTCAAAAAAGAGACTTAATGAACTAGCCTATCTGCCAACCTACGAGTCAAGTACGGGATCAGATCTCATAGTTTCATAACTGAATAGGAAGTCGACTTTTCTTTACCACTCTCATCAGCACTGAAGGGTATTGTTCAGAAGAAGAAGAGAAATCGAACAACTGTTACTACTGTACCCTATTTGTTATTCTTCAACTACAACTACCGCGCCCGAAACTGCAACTCCTACTTTGCGTTTCGTTTCTGTCCTTGCAGCTCCTTCATCTTCAACTGTCCCCCCTGAGCCTTTTTCTGGGACTGTGCCTTCCTACCCTATACAGTTGGTCAATAAGCTACCTCCCCTCCTCGATGACGACAGTTACCCGCGGAACTAATAGGAAGAGCTGCTAGAGATAGAGGAATACGAAATGGTTATGCCAATTGTTAGCCATAGTGAAAGTAGGAGAACGAAGCCTTATATTCTCAGCTCAATCCCTTGCTTATTGAAATCCTATGCTTGTTTGAACGCGCTGCTCAATATCCCTTGCTTCTTGTCGGCGATTTTGCTTGGGGGATCCAAATACATACACGGCTAGTAGAGTTTATGAATGCCCCTAATTCACTTGAATATGTGAAGGAAATGAAATCACTTTATGCTCTAAGGTCAAGAAGTTTCTTAGCATTTATGCTATGGGGCGGAGCGTTGCTGTTATAATTGAATCTAATTACTAGTTGCTAGTGCCTAGTTGTACCGATTCCTTCAGTTCAACTGTGATCAGTTTATCCGGTGGGAACAGAATTCATAGTTGGACAGCGAAGATAGAATTCATAGTTGTTGTGAACACGCTTTCGATATCATATAGAATGTATTTTTTTGAGCGCCCTTTCGCTCAAAGAGCGTGATTCAATGCTGCGCTATTTCCGACAAGAAGGAAAAGATGATCCCACCTCCAGCTTCTGTGACGTCTTATAAACCTCTTTCTTAGGGAAGTAATGAAGATGGCATCGAATAAGCTCTTTGATCTTGATGCAAGTTTGCAAGTGAAGAAGAATGCTTGAGATTCCAAGTAAGGGCATTCCTCTCCATTATGGAGCTAGGCTAGATAGGACTCAGTTTAGATTTACAAATAAGGGTTTTGAGATTGACTTAGTCTATTCAGTGAATAGGCGGATCGAACTCAAAGCTAGGTGTAAAGCGGTAAGGCATTACGCTGTGGTCAATCTGAAGATATAGAGTAGGTACCGAACCGGAGTCAGAGTGAACAAGCGGTATTTCATTCAGTCAGCTTGGCTTTTCTATAGTTGGCCTTTTTGTCTACCTTCTTGAGTCAATGTCACATTGCTCCATTCCGGTCTTCAGTAAGTCTGTGTTCACCAAGCAAGCTGGAGCACCTTTCACTCTCGGACATAAAGTCTTTTATCCAATTCATTCACAGGAAGGGTAGAAGGAGCTTCACACTTGCTTCCCATTTCTTTTGCCTTGGTAGAATTAGATCGATCTCCAATGCTTATATATGTGGTGCCCCATAGTGATGAATGGAGCAAAAGCTAGGCTGAATTAGGCATGATTGATACAAAGCTTATCTGTAGACGGATAACAGAGTCTCCAACCTTAGCTAGTTGTACAAGGCACACTGCCAAGGCGTATGTATTAGCCAGACCTAGAAATGAATTACCATGATTCCCCATCAAAGAAATCCGTTCCTTCTCTTCCTAAATTCGAAACCAAGTGGTGAACTTCCACAATGCTCGGCACTCTGCACTCTTTTCCCTCTATTGACTAGAGTCAAGAATTCATCCACATCTGCTGAGCCTATTCTCTGGTATCTGCTGACCCTTCGTTTGTTGAATGAATTATACTTAGCGTACCACCATGGCATGGCTAATAGCACGACCATTGTCTATCTCCACCCTTGCATGAAAAACACTGTCTTGAAAAAACGACTTGCTTTTTGAACTATACATCAGACTATCAGGCATTCAGGCTATCAGGCAAGCTGTCAAGTAGGAGGGTGCCCATGAAGAGGTTGTCTTACACCGCATTCAGGTGCAGCATCATTACCATGATAATCTGGCAACGATGGCTGATTTCGAATGGGAGTTGTCTTTCCTTTTTCTTCCCCTGCAAAGTAAAGTAAAGTAAAGGTGAACCTACCTTACCCAATAGGTAGAACCCCCTTTCCTTTATCTCCTAGCTACCAGACTAGAAAGAGCTTCCTCCTTTTTCACAACAGTCTCGCGTATCTTCCGGGCTCGCCTCCACTAGCGTTCCGGATTGATTCACCTACAAGACAATACAAATAACCAGACAATACAAATAACCACCTCCCGATACAATACCAGCCTACCGATCTTCTTCCATTTCTTAACACAACTACCTCCCGGCTTTGTCCTGCTTTTTTTCCAGACCATAATTTGATCCTCCTTCGAAACTACATCTATCTCTGGGTCCGGGCTCGCCTCCACTCTGTTCGGGCTGGATGAAAGGGAATAGAGCTTTGACTGGCGCGAGGTCTTTCGCGAATTACGATTCCAAGGAGGGGGGTTACATTGCCAGATGATGGATTCCTTGGTTTTTCTCTTAACAATACTACCCTATCCTACCTATACCTGTTCATAGCTTTTGAGAATTCTCTTACCGAGGAAGGCACAAACCATTTTTGGTCCATCTTTAGGTGAAATTTGGCAATATGTATCCCGCTGGGTATGGCTCGTAGTCAATCTCTGGAGGATATGGAGGATCATAGGCTAGGTAACCTTTTCACTATTCTTTTAGAAAGGTACCTTCAAATAACCAGGTCTCTTCATCCTTATCGGGCACTCCCACAAGAGACAATTCTTTTTAGCCTCTAAGAGACAACAAGAAGAGCCTAACCAGGACCTTGAGATAACAGCCCATAGGGTAGCCCTACAGAGCAAAAATCTAAGGTCGGAATACCGGAGTTCTTTCTTTGCTTCAAGAAACATAGATTCCTTCTCAACCCAGGTCATGACCGAGGGCGGGTATCTCACTCGCATATCTAGAGCCCAGCATCTCTCCTGAACGACACCTTCCGCAGACTCTACTGGTGGTATTCCCGAGGCGAGGGTAAATATGTGCATCCATATCGGTCAGGAAAACGACAATGACTCTTCTTCTTCCGGGAAGCTATGGGCACCTCACAATTCTTAGACGACATTAGTGGAAGCGAACATTCGTAGCATTCATTGTCACCGATCATTGAAAAAAGAAGCCGTACGAAAACTTAAGGAATCTTTAGATTTGGCGGCTATAGACTCAAAGGGCACAGACAGGCTGCTGGTACCGTTTTTTTAGGCTCACTAAAGTCCAACTCTAAAGTCCAACTTCCTTTGCCGAAAGAGGATGAAACGGATCAGCCGATTCAACTTAGTATTACCCGACTCGTAACTTCAAGCACAACCATCCATCTCAATCCAAAATCTCCGATCGTCTGTGATCCAAACCCTCCTCCGGTTTTGGATATATAGACAGTGCCTGCTCTCAAACCAACCAAGACAGCAGCAAGTTCCTATCGAGAACAAGACGACAGATCAATATGACCAATTTCTCTAATATCTCGGGTGAATACGTGAAAAAGTGTTGCTTAGCTCAGTGAAATGGAATAAGGAAGAGAAAGTGTAGTGTGATAAGGGGGATGCAAGTCAATTTTTAGGTTTTCAAGCAAGGGCTGAGATAGATATACAAACAATAAGAATTCACATCAGAACCCTTTCCTGCTTCCCTTTTTTACCCATCGGACTCACATTTTGATCTCCTACGCTTGCTTTCACAGTCCCCCTACGAGCAGCCCGGAATCAATGAAGGAGTTCATTCAGCACCGAGCCGAGCGAGCGTAGATTCAATATGTTGATTGTACCGAACGAAGGATTTGCCTTATCACGAAAGCCACATTCGTTTCGTTTGAGGAAGTCACACGTCCTGTTCCCTATAAATAAGGAGATTCATTCTTTTTTTCAGAAATCCCCTCTTCTTCCTCCTCGAGCCCCTATCACAAGACCAAGCGGATCTCATCCTGCAGAAGACTCTGAGCGGATCTATCTAATGGCATGGCTGGCTGTCGGATGTGATCTATTCTCGTGTCACATCGCTTTCTTTCTTCTCCCTCCATTTTCTTCACTACTACCGCTCCTACACATAAATCAAAGAAGCATGCATTGTGGAATAGTGGCATTTCGTTAATGGCGAAAATGTTCTTAGTGAAAGGGTTGCCGCAAAACCGGCAAACTCAGAGCGGTCTCTGAAAGTGAATAGGAGCATAGCGGCATCATCCAAGCCAAACACGTCTCCTCAGTCAAGGGTCTTCTCGCGCAAAGAAGATCAAAAACATAACAACTGATTTCGCTTAATGCATGTCACCCACCCGCTCTCAATACAGCAAGTGACTCTCTCTCGCAAGACAGAGAAAGATTACCGATTCATCCAATTTGATCAGAAGTGAGTTCATTGTTGTTGTATAGCGAAACCTTTCCTTGACAAAACCATTCTCAGCTAATAGAAGCCGAGCTATCTATCCAGATCAGGGTTGAACGAAGCGAATGGAAAAGCCAAAGAAAACAGAAATCCATTGCGATTAGAAACCTGTGACTCTACAGCCAGGGCTCGATGGCGATGTAAGATAGAAAGAATGGGAGTTAGGGCTTCGGTTTCCTCTGTGGCCAGTTTCAATTCCAAATCATTTGCCGACATGCGGACTCACTTCTCTTTTATGGATTCAAGCCCTTATCCCAGTTGTCTATTTACGTGGGTGAATCAAGTACAACAAGTCAGGTCAGAGCTTGTGGTAGAAGATTGGGCTCTGCTACGCAGATCCACTCAACTAGGAAAGAAGTACGCATTGCTGACTGACTGTTTGAACGATCCTAGTTACTAGTAAGTAGCTAATCAAGTCAGAGTAGGGTGGCCGAGAAGCTTCTTGCCGGTGCCCCCCAAAGCAAAGCACAGACTCTACTCACCCACGCGTTTTCCACCTACGGGGGGATAAATCATCGAAATATCCTCATCCCTGAAAGGGAACCCGAAAACAGGACGAGAGTGGATAGGGTGACTAAGGAGGTAGTCAAAATTCGTAGTGAATTTTGGAAAGAGAAGAGCGAAGAAGAAGCTAAAAAGCAGGTTCAATCTCACTCGGATTGCCACCAAAACCTGTATAAACAGCTTCAACGAGAACAGTGAGCGCCTCCTGCTCAACATAAAGTGGCCCACGAAGACAAGTGTGAGGAAATGCTTACACTGAAGCCTATTACCCCTTTCTGCTTATAGGGATTAGGGAGAAGAGAACCAATTCCAGTGCCTAGGACTCACATTTTCCTAGTATGGATTCGTATTACTTAACTACCTCTGCTCCCCGCTGCTGCTGCCACCTTGGATTTGCTGCTGCTGCTGCCGCCGTATTGGGAACCCTGACGGCCTGCCGACTCAATGTGGTGCAGGTCTTGAAGCAGCTTGTCGTAGTGCCTCTTCACCTCCTCGGCCGTCTTGCCACCACCCACTGCCCGCGCCACGTTCTGCCAGCGGCCCGGCGTGTCTTTGTCGTATGTCGCCAGCGCCCTCTCGAACAGCTTGTTCTGCTTCGTCGTCCATGATGAACTCATGGTTAGATTTCTCTCAATATATGTTCAAGGAAAAGTTGAAGGTGTTCTGTAATGGCTGCAACTGCTACTACTTTAGCTAGAAGGTCACTGGCTAGCTTGTGTTTCTATGCAAGAAGAGCGGGGGACAATGCCCAAATGGGCTGCTTTACTTCACTCTGACCTTCAAATAGCTACTAACTACTAATATTAGTAATCCTCATGGGCTAAATATACCTGAAAAACTACTTTCAGAATACAAAACAAGGCCCTAGGCAGCCCTCCCGGCGAGCATTTCTTTGCCTGCCCTTCAGCCCATAGCCATGTCCTGAATGAGTGATATCACCAACTTGCATTGAAGAATACTTAGCATAACAAAAAGCTGCAATGCCAATTGATATCATAGATTGTAAGAACTGAGCTGTTAACAGAAGGAGAACTTGGCTAGTATCTGCCCTTTTCAATTCATAAGTAAGATTTGGATTTGTCTTTACTTGCCTAAATACCTGCTTTGGTAAAAGCACTTGAAGAGCAGCTGAGTAAGGATAAGAAAGCCAATCGATCTACCAGGAATTCTGTGTTTAAGAAAGCTAAGCAGCCAGGCCAGTACGTGAGCCAGCCAATGGTTTACTTTTAGGAACTATAACAACTGGACTTCACTATTGAAGATACTATTCATTCCCAACTTTCACTTCAGTCTTGAAAAAAAGATCTCCACTCCGCGGGGTTGAACTTACTCTAGCAACGGAAACTAACAAAGTAAATACCTCGACTGATATGTTTCTGGATTTCCAACAAAAACGGAAACTTGAACTGAAGCTTCTCCCCTTTGAATAAGTGTATTCAACTCATTCGACAGAGTGGTCTGATACCGCAACATAACTTCCTAAATGCCCAACTTCAACTCCACTTTTCTCTAAGCTTCGAACTGACCTAACCGCTTGAAACTAGAGATTTAAAGGAAAACTTCTCCTTGCTTAGCTTGCCCTTAAAGAGTAAGATGCTTATTTATACTCTTCTTCCTTTAGATACTACTAGTTGCTTATGCTTTCTTTTCTACAGGGGAAAGCTAGTACTTTCAGTCAGTAGTTTCCGGTGTCAATTCCAAGAGCAAAAGGATAGGTTTTGGTTAGTTCGGTGCTCGGGTAAGCTTCTTCGGTGCCTACTCTCTCTGTCCCCGCCGCTCCTCGCGCAAAGCTTCTTTTCCTTCTTGTCAATCAAGGAAAGAACTACTGATAACGTACGTAAACTACAGGATTCGTTTCCTAGCACTACTCAAGGGCTATCCAAGAAGTACTAAATCTTTCATTGAAAATTGAAGGTACAAGCTCAAAGTAATTCTCTACTTACTCTTCGCTGCCCTCTCGACGGGTGATCCTTCTTAGGACAACTAGCCTAGGCACATGTCAAATAACTCTTTCCAGATCTTTACCTCCCAATTGCCCTTCCTATCACGAACTCAATTCCAACTTGTGCTCCTCTAGTGGTAGACGACACGAACTCCTGAAAAGCTAATCTTTCTCTAACTAGTAAGGGAATGTAGTGGGATGTTTCATATTTCTTAGTCTACTATGCGGATCATCACCTTCTTTTCTCATATCATTCCAACAACGGTTCGCGCAACTGCTCTAGCGGACGGAAATCCAGATGTGGGTGCGAGTCCCTATTATCGATCTAGTTGATCAATCCCTTCCTTGGTCGGGCGCATAGACCTAGGTCCTGTCCGAAACAATCTATAGGGAGCAATAAAACGGATCAAACAGGTGCTCGACGCCGAGTCCCGACTGAACGGGTTAAAGCAGTTGAGAAAGATTCCACTCAAGCCGATAAACCTCGTACTTCCGCAAAGCCAGCATTTCCTTTATGCGAGAAAGATCGAAGGGAAGAAGGCGGCAGATGTCGAATCAGCGCAGCGATTGAGTGATGAGGGAGCCTGCCCCGGGGATCATGAACGGGGATAAGAGCGATCGATATAAACAATAGAACAGTTCCAGACGACGAACGAGGATAGCTGTACCTTAAACCTAGTAAGCAGTGAGTTATGCATGGAGCAAAGGAGGAGAAGAGGATAGTCCGTTACTTACGCAGATTGGCCATCGAGATCGAGGAAAGAATGATTCCTAGCATATGAATCTTAAGTTTCCTATTTATCTGATAAATCAGAGGAAGAAAGCAGAGAACCAGAGAATTTGCCAGAGAATTTGCCATATCTATCCTCGACTCAATAAACAATCACATAGGAATGAAAGAGAAAGTAGCACAAGCTACTTTATTGAGATTTGACAATGCCTACTATTCTATTCGATTCTACTAAAGATCAAAATGCAAATGAAAGAAGCCCTCATACCCACTCTTCTTTCCCCACCAAACCAACAAGTAGTAGGTTGGTGGGCCTCGGTATCTCTATTTCCTATGATATGAGAAACCTACAAACCATCTTATCTTAAGAAATTGAGGAATTTTTCATACTATTTTCTTTTGCCCTTTTTTGCCGCAAACTTTCCAGAACCATACTCACATATTAGGACTATACTCTTTACCGCTTCGATTTAATTGTCCCCCCTCTCCCGATCATAAAGAGCAAATATCAGCAAGGCGTGGTTGTGCTCAGCTCTTTCGAGCTGAGCTCGGCTGCGGGAAATTCCTTCCCACCGCGTCCTCCGTTCCACCTCTATCCACGTCCTTTCGGCGCTTTGGAATTCCAGGGTATCACGGTTGTGCGAAACGACTTCTGAAAAAAAAGCAGATCTTCCCTCATTCTCCCGCAGATCCTGATAAGCTGCCTGGAGA
>BTCW01000717.1:0-5000 GCA_033239725.1 Echinochloa phyllopogon | reverse complement strand
GAGAAAAAGAAATGTATATGTACAAGTATACGATAAAGTCAAAAAGAAGATGGATAAGAAAAAAAAATAGCAATCGAGTAGTTCAAACGAGTATAGATTTATACAGGTAGACATCAGGTTAGTAGAACAGATAGACAACGAACAAGTAAGGGGGCAATGCTTACTCCCACTTAAACTTCTCCAACAATGCCGAGGATACCTTCTACCCTTTCAATTCTATTACCAATAGACAGCCCTTACGTTTATTTTGCGCGGATTGGGGAAACACCTACCTTAAGCTACGCAATTTCACTCTTTAGGGTAGGGATTCTGGAGACGAAGCATAATCTAGAGACGAAGCAGACACCACAAAACCCATCTTCAGGTTCGAACCCAACTACGGAAAGTATAAATCTCCATTCCTACACTAATTCGGCTCTTTTCTTCGGACCTGTGAAAAACCACACTCGTACCAACACACACGGAGAACGTTGCACCTCTTAAGATATTACCCAAAACCAGGCATATTCTCATATGCTTCACAACAACTAACGTTTATAACCAACAACAACTACTACCAAAACCGGCGAGAAACGTTACCTTACAACGTTTATAAACTAGGAATCAAAACACAATTCCATAATAACACAACTACCTACGGCAGCTTCGTTTTGCACACAGAGGAAGAAGCGGGATGATCGTTATTTAAGATTCAATGTGAATTGCTAATATTAAATAGGATTCCATTCTATTAAAGCAACCAGTTCTCTTTGTCTTCGAGCTTTCATTCCTCAATCCACTTATTCGTTCCCTTCTTTCATATACCTCCCCACCAATAGATAGAGACAAATGGGAATAACCGAACCACGTCTACAAAATGCCAGTACCATGCAGCTGCTTCAAAGCCAACGTGATGCTTCTTGGTCAGATGACCAAGATATTGGCGAATACCACATACGATCAAGAAAAGAGTACCTATAATCACATGAAAACCATGAAAGCCAGTTGCTAAGAAAAAGGTAGAACCATAAATACTATCCGAAATAGTGGAGGGTGCTTGGTAATATTCCATTCCTTGAAAGCAGTGGATACTAGAGCCAGTGAAACGGTTGCTACTAAAGCGTAAACAGCTCGTTTTTCCTTCCCCGCGAGTATAGCATGATGAGCCCAAGTTACGGCTGCTCCGGATGAAGGGAGAATAGGGGTATTAAGAAGAGGGATTTCCCAAGGATCTAAGACCCCAATCCCTTTTGGGGGCCAAATACCTCCCGATCTCTACCGTAGGTGCCAAAGAAGAATGAGAAGAAGCCCAAAAAAAAGCAAAAAGGAACATAACCTCCGAGACTATGAAGAGAATAGAACCATATCGAGGTCCTAATTGTACAGCTTTTGTATGATGCCCTTCCAACGTGGATTCACGTAGAACATCCCGCCACCATACGAAACATGGTATAAAGGAGAAATATTAGGCCCAAACTGAGAAGTGTTGCACCCCCTTGAAATGAGTGCATGTACATCACACCTCCTACGGTGGTTGCCAAAGCTCCGAGTGAACCCGAAATAGGCCATGGACTTGGATCTACCAAATGATAAGAATGCCTCTGAGATTCAATCATAAACCACTTTGCCCCGGTTGTATGTAAACCCCCCTTCACCCCCATCCCCTAAAGTGGTAAAGAAGGAGGCTCTTCTTTGTCTCATTAGGACAAACAAATAGGAAGGGATAGTTCTTTCATTGCATTGATAGAAGTGAGACTATCAAAAGATCTCTCTATTTTTTAGAGAAAAGAGTTGGCGTGGGTTTTTCCAACGAAACGAAGAAAAGTTTGATTTGATTGGTCTTTAGAATGCGGAACCCTCTCCGTATTAGTAAGCGGGCCCACACCCAGACTCTGACTTCAATGGTGGGCTCAGCACTCCGGCGTGAACATGAACAATCATTCTATGAAAAATTTCATGTATGATAGTGGTCGATCCCTCGGAGTGACATTCGTTACTTTTGATTTTGTTCACGCGGTGATCTTCTATCTTCCAAGAGTACTACCTGTACGTAGTCTATGTCTGGGGGGACAGGTGCGGTAGAGAGGTCCCCCACTTCGATTCTGCCCCGTTAGCATCTCCGATCCGAGAGTTGGGATGACTCCGTTAGTTTCGGTCGGGAGCCGGACGGTAATGGACCTACAACCCTTGCTTGTGGACTAGCTGCAGAGCTAACCTTTGTTCTATTGGTTTGGTGGTTGCTACCAAGACGATTTCTTATGCCCATCAAAGAACCTCGAGATGCTAATCCACGAAAAACGATACGAGAAATGCGAAAGAAACTCAACTACGGAACGAGGGGCGACCCGTGTCTCGGTTCTGACTCGTGCCATTGACTCTTTCTTGGCAACTTGGACAACTTATAACGATGTTTGTCCCGCATATCAGACGGAAGATCGGGGTTACAAAATTAGAAAGCTTTCGTCTCAATTCATATTTAGCCGCGAGCAATCTACGTTTGTGATCTCGTATCGCTTATTTCTCCGACATCTTACTTCGTTTCTCCCTCATCTTTTAGCAAAAAGCCGCTCCACAGTAGTAAAGTCTCATCTTTTGTATTGGCCGAAGTGACAATAGTCACATTGAACCCTCGAATATGCTCGAAGATCTCGAAATGATCTTCAGTTCCGGGAGAATTCGCAAAACTCCGTTTCCATAAAGAATTTTATGGAGTTTTCCCGTATTTCGACCGGAGAATCTAACATAGACATTACTGTAAAGATTCTGACCAAAAAATGGTACATTCCATGCCCTCGGAGAACGCTTTGTCGTGCAAAGTCACTGACATATCCAGTGTCTTTTTCGGACCCCAAGAATGGATTGGATCGAAACGACTTTCCTGCTTTAAAATAAGGGCCCCTTTGTGTCTGTATGAATCTCTGACCGCACAAAATCTCCATAGCCAATTTTCCAAATTGGATTCTGAAATCAGAGGCTGCTTTTGGTACTAATCTGATTTCAAACAATCCAGAACTTCCATAACATTGGCGTGATTCAGTTTGAGCAACAGATCCTGACGTAATACATCTTCGTAATGAAAATGGAGTGGAAACATCATGGCTTTTCCGCTTTTCTTTTTTTGAGTTTCCATGGATCTCTCCGACGAAGTAGCGGAAGCATGAAATGCTATTCACGAATGAGCATTGCTATCTGATTCCTACAAAAGAGATAGGGGAAGCTAACTTTTGTCAAATGGGGCTAGAAAGCATAGAACCCCGTCTTAAATCAACCGGTGAATCCAGAATCAAAGTGAGGAGAACAGGATATGTTATGAGAAGAGTGACGTGGGAATAGATTGCATTTAAAAAAGAATCTATACACTCAATAAGCCAGAACGGGAAGATTCAACTGCAAAAAGAACTGGTACGGTGTGAGAAGAGGCCTATTCTCAATAATGAACAAGATGATGCAGCTCTAGTTGCTGGAGGCAGAGGACGTGGACGCGGCAGGAATAGATCCAGGGGGAGGACGCGAATAAAAAAGCTATGAGGATCATCAAAATTGAGGTGGAGGGAGAATTTTTCACTAAGGATCGAGTAGAGGAAGACGTCAGTCTTTCAGTTGTAGATGATCATTTACCGAAAAAGATGTACATTCGAATGAAAAAAGAGGGCCTGCCCGAGAGGAAATAAAGAATATTCATTTGCGGATTCTTCCGAACAAGCAACGGGTTGAGCAACTAGCGCGAAAGCCGTTGCGCGTTAGCGCATCCGTTTTCTTGCTCGGGAACGAGGGGACTAATAAAATTGCCAAAAGCCATCTTTATCTTATCTTAAACTAACTAAGTATTATCAAAAATATGTCTATGAGGTATTTTTACTTAATGGGAAGTAGGCATCTCATTCATAGGCAAGAGCAGGCCGGCCTGAAGGCATGAACTGAAGGCAGGCAAGAAGGCATTAAATGGCTTTGAAGGATGCGGTGTAGCCTGTGCGGAGTACAGTATCTTCTTTCTAGAAAAATATATGGAATCCGCGATCCTATCCTATTTTTTCAAGTAATTTTAGCATTCGAAATTCTTTTCTTTCGCAAGAGCACTCAAACATAGATTGAAGATCTTCAGTTCTTCGGTCGGCAGCCGCAGTCAGTAATAGCAAGCTGCAGGCTGTCCCATACTACTTTTCCTTTGAATGTTCATTCTGAATTGAATGTCACAAACAAGACTCATACTTCTGACTTTGAACTGCTTGAATCAGGAGCTGTAATCCGCAGCTTTAGAGATAGGGGCGGCAGTCACAGCATTGGCAGCAGTGAGCAGAGGTCAAGAAGAAGAAGCGGTAAGAGCAGTTAGAGAGCAAGCAGCGGCTCATCAAACCTTTCTGTTTCGGTTACAGCTCAAGCGGTTTGTTTTCAAGTAAGGTACTCAAGCAAGCTTTTCCTCCTGAAGACAGAGTTTCGGGTGAGCTAGCAAAGAAAGTCAGCAGTTAACCGGAAATTTAGGAAAATTCTCATTTCGTAAGTGAGAGGGCAGGTGATGTAAAGCAAAGGATCAGGAAAGGAGAGGAGGGTGTCGCTCGGAGTCCCACAAGCAAGTTTATTTTC
This sequence comes from Echinochloa phyllopogon, assembly GCA_033239725.1. Lineage (NCBI taxonomy): Eukaryota > Viridiplantae > Streptophyta > Magnoliopsida > Poales > Poaceae > Echinochloa > Echinochloa phyllopogon. The sequence continues at coordinate 440 of BTCW01000717.1, read as the reverse complement.
TTAATTATATTCTCAATCGCCGAAGGATAGGAGGGAAGAATGAAAAGGTCCTCTTGTCCGTCGACCCGAAGAACTCACTCGATTCCCCATGATGATATGCGTCAACGTAAGGAATTTGAGAAACTACACTTGCCTTCAACTCCCATCTCGGCCGATTGCGGGTGAGAAATAAGCACCAATAGCATAATGCAATTGCTATCATGCTTGGAGCATAGATAGAAGAGGTATGGGTATAGGTAAAATGCACACATCTACCAGGTATGTGAGACTCTTTCTAAGTAAGAGAGAGCTCGTTCTAGCTTTGTCAATCGCGGAATGAGCAGCTCCTTCCTTACCATAGAAAATACCTTATCAACTCTGACTTAACGCTACTGCTTTCACAAGTCTACGGGTCGGGTACGACTTTCAAATATCCTGGAAAAACAGACATGAACTCGGTA
>BTCW01000716.1:10000-27724 GCA_033239725.1 Echinochloa phyllopogon | reverse complement strand
CATCATAAGGCCTAGGTCTTTCTTAAAAGATAAGTACTGACCTTTCCTACTGTGTCAAAGCACTTTTGCTAAGCCTCACGCTTAAGCAAGTATTTCATCTGCATAAAGGAGGAAGTAACTTACCCTTGAACAATCGCCTGCTCTAGCATATTGGAAAAGGGCGTGCATAGGTTGACTAGTCTAAAAAGAGAGGCTTCCTTATAAGGGGCATTGTCGCTCGCTCTTTGTTTTCATGTGTGACCTTTGTCTTTAGTAGGGATAGAAGCAAAGAAAGGGTACATAAAGAGAACCCATAGCGATCAGGGAACATAATAAACCACTATTCCTTGCAGAAATAGATTCTAGTTTTGGAACCACCTGAACAGGAATCGCTGATCCACCTTCACTTGTTTCCTCTGGCTTCGATTCTTTTATTGTATAGTGTCGTGGGTGAATCAATCCGGAACGATAGTGGAGGCGAGCCCGGATCCAGAGAGGGATTCTGAGGTAAAGTATCGAAAATAAGGAAAGCAAGTCAAGGATTTCGGTTGGCGCTTCGGTCGCTTCCTTCAATCGGTTAGAAAGCAGGTTAGGAAGGTGGAATAGAAGTAGTCCAAGCATCCTGGTTGTCAATCAATAGAAGGAGAAAGCTATCCCTCTGACTAGGTAGGGCAGGGAAAAGAAGGTCACTAGATTCTCAACTCAAAGAAAAGTACTCGTCTGTCCGGGCCATGGATGCGAATCAGATCATTTGTTTTTACCTCAATCTGCCCTCGGAGCCAGCCAGAGCAGTGGGAAAAAGATAAAAGCAAGCAAGGAATAGTTGGGTTTGCCAACAACGAATATTCTAGTTTCCTACCAAGGCAAGGTACTAAAATAGAAAGGGAGGATCCGCCGAAGCTAGGATCATTATCAAAAGGAAGTATTGGCAAGCTGCCCTCCGTCAATCCCCGTAACTAGTCAAGATAGGCTTTTCCAATGCCGGGAAGGAGGTCAAGGGCAACCCCTTGAGCGACTGAAGGCGAGCCCGGATCCAGAGAGGGATGTAAGCAGGTAAGGTTTTAGGAAGTGAGCTAGCTCGTGTTCATCGTCGACAACGGTTCCTAGTAGTAGCTGTTTCTCAAGCAGTAGTTGAGGAATCTGTTGTTTGGATGAGAGGTTTGAGGAAGGTTAGGAATGACTAGAACTAGTAAGGATAGGGAAACCCAGAACTAGCTATGATACGGATTCTCTGGATTATCCCTCGACTAGGACAAGGAACGGCGCATAGCTACATTCCAGAAATGATCGATAGCTCGGATTCGAACAAGGACTAGCCCCGCAGGGCACCGGAGAACCCGCGAACTGGTTGAATAGATAAGGAAAGCCGAGCGTAATGTTCGTAATGACCAAGGGAAGGTAGGATTAACGGACTAGCGTAAAACAGGATATCCCTCCTTTTCGATTAGAGGACTAGTTCAATTAATGAATTCGAGTGAGGAAGTCATCTAGCAGCAATAAGATATTAATTGTAGCTGGCTCTGGAAGATAGGATCAATCCGGCTTGGCAAGATGGGGATACCCGGAAATAGGAAAGGAAGAAGTCAATAGTCAAGGCTAATGTGTCTCACTGGGGCAGTTAGGAAAGTAAGCAGGTCATGGGATTTCTTCGTAGCGAAAGACGAGGACAAATGTTACTAACGTCAACTAAAAGCAATGAAATGGCGAGAGGGGAAAAGCAAAGACTCTACTCACCCACTACCGGACTCTTTGACAGGCTTTCTCGAACGACATCCTTTTCTTTTCTCATTTGAATGATGGGGTTGTCGAACATCGATGAATTGTTCGCTTGAACGAACAAAGCATTCAAGGAGCAAGCTGCCTTGCCAATGGGAAAATGAAATACTGGAATTGTAGCGAAAATGAAATCAATTCATTTGTCATCGTCCGTGTCACCTGCCAAAGAAAAAGACATATTCTAGTTTCCGAACATGGGCGTAATTCCTAAATATAGGAAAGCTAGGATTGGGTTGTCAAACAAGGAACTGGTATTCCTAGTGTTTGGCCACACCCGTCACTATCAATGATACGAGAAAGCTGCCTCGAAGAGCAGACTTGGTTGAACTGTATTGATGTACAGAATCAGCGGATCTTGCTTGTGTCACAAGAGTGTTGTCCTCTATATTTACAACATAAGAAAAGGAGATCCCTCTGGCCAAACCAACTACGAAGTACGAGCAGTGGGCTAAGAGAAAAGCTAGGAAGTTGGCATCGGGAAGTAAGAACTTCTTGCTAGACTGAAGATGATCAATGAAAGATAGGGTACTCGCCTCCACCTAGCCAAAGTAATGCCTCGTCTACCTTTAGAACAAACCTACCATCAACCTCATCTTCCTTAGATGGAGGATAGGAGATAGTAAGCAAGACTGTCCTATAGACCAAGGTTTGAATTCGATTTCCGGTGGTTCGACTCGTTCATCCTCCCTAGCCCGAGCTAAGGGATACGGGTGATAGAGACGCACGAGCAGATCGGTGGAAGCCTAAAAAGTGTCAATGTGTCATGAAACCAGATGAAATAGCAGCTTCTTCTCGAACAACAAACAGCGTATTCTAACCCAACACCAACAGTGGCATAAGAAATCGCATCTGCAACCAAAACCCCAGCTGGCGCATAAGCAAGTGATTGGTCTTTTGCAGTCTTTATTAGCTATTAGCTTGATCAAAAGTTGGAAAGTTGGTATTGTTGTTTTGGTGAGTCCACAGTCGTGCCGTAGGATAGCATTATTCTATTTCATCCTGTGGGGATGACATTACAAATAGATCCCTTGCCCTGGTCTAGCGCTGGGAATCATAGGAGCAATTCGTATTGGTTTTAAGCCGAGAAAAAGGGACTATCGGAGGATGTGTCGAGCCGTGGCCTAGCCCAAGCTGTCGATGATCACCTAGCGCTATCAATTAACGTAGGGAACGTACGCTACTACGAATGGTTCTACACATGCCGTAACAAAGCTAAAGGAAGCCGTTGTTTTTAGCCATAACCGTTGTAGGAATCTGTTCCGAGTGGATAGAGGAGGCCTCTGACCAACGAGCAATAACAGGGCCACAGCCAGGATACATTAGAAAAGCTATTCAACGGCTTGCGGTATAGGATCCCTCCCCGGATAGGAACTACTGCCGAGGCGTACCGTTGTTTCCGTTGAGGAAGCAGCATCCCCGAAGTGCTGCATTCCTTCGATCAATAGAATAGGTTATTTTCAGGTTGCCGTATGGTTGTTGGTAGGAGCCGTTAAGGGCACCCGTCAAAGGGATAGTATCATCTGCTTTTTTCTTGATTTCCCTTCGCTCTAGCTCGCCCAACCCCCTTCGTCAGTGCAGTTCCTGATAGCATTATTATTTCCCGAGGAAGGAAAGGAAGCCGCTCAGGCACCTAGGAAGGAATGCTTAGGATAGGAATCGCGCTAGGAATCGTAGTCATATATCGTAGGAGGAGCCAGGCAGTACTTGCTTCGAATGGAAGGATCCGTACAGGTTCTACTCCCTTACCAGCCGTAGAGGAGTTGACTAACCAGTTGAAAACCTGGTACTGAAGCTTAAACGCTTCGCCAGACTATCACCAACCAAAGAGGAAAGACTTTGTTTGACCAGCAGGAATGTATTCTTGGTGCTATGCGAGGACAGAAAGCAGTAAGTAAGTTCTCTCTCATTCAGTTGTTTTTCCTGCAGTGAGATTGATCCCTATAGGTTTATGAAGACTGGCTTTCGAGGACAAATCGAGTATTTCTCTTCCTTTTCTTTTGTTCAAAAGCATGGGTATCGACTATAGGGATTCTACGGAGATGAGATGATTTAGCTTTCTCTATCAATGCAAAGCTCGTGCACTTCTTGGAAAAAGGAAAGAAAGCTTAGTAGGGGGGTCGTTTCCTGCCTCTTATCATGGCTAGGACACTTTTTTCACAGGGGTTGGGCTCCATCTATCACAGGGGTTGGGCTCCATCTAATAGAAATCCTTCTCTTCTATTACTTCAAATGAATGCTATACTTTTGATTCCCCCACTCATCTTATTAAGCCTTTTCTTAGCCCGCTTAGCATCCGTGCCCAGATAGACTTTGACTATACTATAAAAGAGAGCTAGATGATCTGTTATCAAGTGAGAAGAATGGCTGGTCCAGAATGCTGTTGATAGGCATAACTCCCTCACCTAGACTCATCGTCGGATTCGTCGGAGGAAAATCGGTAACCTAACCTAGTGGAGTAGACAAAATGAAGTAGGTCCTGGTATGATCAAGCTCTGTCGTGAGCCGGTGCTTGAACCGAGGCAGCCGATGCCTCTCACATTAGCGAAAAGACCTCCCGGTTGCTAAAAATAAGGCTTGCGAGCCCGCCTTCCCTAATGAGAAAGAAAACTAGAACTATTATAGCCTTGAGTATAAGCTGGGAACTCATTCAGACTAAAGAAAAAAGGAAGCAAAGCTATATTTCGATCCAAGCCCTAGGTTTGTCTCACGCCCGGAAACCAATAGTACAAGGGTCGGTGGAGGGGACCCTGAGACCTATGGGATGAGATTCTAAGGAGGACTGAGAAGGCAAGACGGATATCAATGGATTCTCTTCGGTCAGGGCTTATATGGGCTCTTCAAGACGAATGGTATCGATGCACTGCTCTCAGGCGAGATTGAACACGAAAAAAAAAGGTGCATCAAGGCGTGAATAAGGAAGAACTCACCTTTCTCGGTTTTTTTATTTATTTATTTTTTCAAATTGAGGACCAACTGTGCTCTGAAAGTGAGAGAAGAGATCTGACTCACCGACATCCACATCAAGAGAAACAGACGAAGCTGCTCAAGCAGAGCTAGAAACAGAAGCCGAAGCAGGATCCAGAGATTTGCATATTCTATATGTGACCACATCAGGGATTAGCCCAGCCGGTAAGAATGGAAGAGGATTTTTCGTATTACATTCGTACTGACTTAACAGGATCCGTCTCCCATAGTAATATTATGAAACTTTCTCTTGCCCCTAGAAGAGAGCTCCATCGGGTTGAAGCCGAATAGCAGAGAATCAAGATCTTCTACCTTTGTTTGTTCCATCAATGCCCTGCCTAAGAGTTGGGTCCCTGTCTGTAATTAAGTGGCTAGGTAACCCATTTATGGCAATTGGTCTTTCTGCTTATGACGTAGCACTATTCAATCTTGTAAATAACGCCGACGAGCCAACGCAAAGGCATGTTTCTTAGTATAAAGCTAAGAACGAGAATAGCCTACTGCCACCACTCGGAAAAAGGTATCCGGTTCCTTTCATCCAAAGAAAATAAGGATACGCAGATCGAAGCAAATCAAAGCTAAGGGAATCTTTTCCTATAACTGCTAACGGCTCCTATCCGTTTCCTCGGGCAAAGCACATTCTATTTCTCTTAATTGACAATTGAAAAAGAAAGGGAAATCCCTTGCCTGAGCACCGACTTTCGGTTCCAGAACCTGAGCGGAACTTTGCTTTCTGTCTTGTGAGCTCCTTTCGGCTTTCAAGCAAAGGGATATCGCCAAGCAAGATGTTTTCTTTGTGGAGAAGAAGAAGCTTGTCTTGACCAATAGCCCTCTCTTGTCTTTCAAGCTTACCTTCGTCTGTAATATTCGATACCACTGAATGGGGAAGTGCGCCTGTAGGCCTATTCAGTAAGTTTTCTTTCATTTACTGGTATTGTGAAAAAAAAGCAAGTAGACCATACTCTTTTATTTTTCTTAAGAAGGCTAGTTTTCTCTCTTCTCCCTATTTTTTTTTTTAAAGAAAGTCTGTTCCCTAAGGAAGTGAAGGATCGCGGAAGTCTTTAGCCACCTATTTCATCAAAGCCCCTTACCCTTGCTTCTTTCCCTTTAAACTCTTTGGTACACGCTTTATCGAGACTAGGATTTCTGTCTTAAAGTCTGCCGGGTGAAACCTATACTCTTTGACCTACCCCAACAAGCATTTTAGGCGAATTCTTTCCCTTTCTACTCAAGGAAATTGACAGCTAGGATCCTATCCTATTTGATCGATCGCTCAGCCTCTGTAGTCCACTCTTTCAATATAGGAAGTAGAGAAAAGCAAGCCCAAAGTCTAGGAAAAGCATCTCATTTCCTGGCAAAAAAGCAATCCACTGTGTCGAGGAAGGGAAGAAAGGCTCTGCTTTTGGTATTTATTTATCAAAGAAAGACACATTTAAGCGAGCGTGGCAAGGGACTAAGCTTTTGTTGTCGCGGGATAGTAAAAAGCATTGGCGGATGCTAGCTAGGCATATTTATTAGTTTAGTTTGTTTACAAGTAGGAATTCAAAGATAGCTATTTTAGAGAAAGACCGGAATAGGCAGTCACAGATGTAAGTAGAAGTTTTAGAAGCAGGTAAGGTTTATGCACGACGAGATATGCTAGCTAGAGCTACTTAATAGTTGAAGAGGAATAGCTTGTGCTTTTCGCGGGATAGCTTCTAAGTATAGACATTCACAGTAGGCACGAATGGGATAGTTTGAGTTGGTTTCTCGCCAAATAGATTCAAGGATAACTCGATTTGATACTAAGTACGAGAAGGTGCTTAGAACACATACGGGATCAGATAAGGCTAGCAGCTCTAGTATTGGTAATAAATCTTACAAGGGAATACTAGATACACCAGTTGTGGTAAGTCAATTCATTCAGGATGCTCGTAAGTCTCGTGAATCCAATAATAGGGCTTTAGTAGAGGCGCGAAGCGTGGAGATTGATAAATAAAAAGGACACACAGTACCAGACCAAGTAACAAGATCAGCCTTACCAAAACTTGATTTTCCAAAGAAAGAGGGGACAGATCCTGATGAGTGGGTGATTCAATGTAACCATTACTTTTCTCTCTGCCCAGTTCCTGATACAAACAAGACCCATATGGTAGTGTTGCAGTTTAGTGGGAAAGCCAGTTCATGGTATAGAGGCTAGAATCTGACCCATGATCACCCCTGATCTAATTGAACTGGTTCAGAGGGTATTCCCAATGAGACAAGTAGTTTATCGAAGGGACCCTCTGTCTGAAGATTGTAGTCCGGATTTCTCGGAATAGAATAATTGAATGAGCAGGTGCAGATGGTCAATCTCCATCTTGAAGCCGAGTCTCTCTGTCTTCTTATTTGATATAAAGATCTAGAGAATAACTCGATCGATCGTAGAATGATTTCGTGATCTGATCTTCATTTGGGCGGCTTTCGCTCAATCCGTGGCTGTAGTGATAAGGCAGGGGTACAAAAAGAAGATATAGAATTGTAGCTAACGGGGTTCGCTCGCCCTCGCCTGTCACTATAGCGTGTCAAGTTTCTCTCTTTCCAATCGGGATTTTTTAGGTGTGAAGTGAAGTTCACCAGAAACGCTAGCTATATGCTTAACACAGGGTAGGGGATTCCATTCCACCAAAGACGTAAGGTGAACGAGTTCACCCCGACTCCAGAAAGATAGGTAAAACTGTGGACTGAGGTTCAGTCAGGAATTTGCGTATAGAAAGGAGCAAGAAAACGTATGCGCAGGCGCAACAAAGCGCTCATCCCTTGTTCTTTCGCTTGGAAGCTCAATCCCCTCGCTTCTTCTTTCGCTTCTACGCTCGTGCTTTCAGCAAGTTCGTACCAGTCGTCAGTCAAGGAGTGTTATAAATTATCCAATGGATATTTCCTTCCTCAGATTCCATTTTGAAGCTAAAAACTTCAGTAATGATAGAGGAAAATCAAGTCTCATGTTGCTCCTCAGAAAACGCGTAGAATAGTCTCATTGGCCCTCGTCGATGGGACGCTCCTGTGTATGCGTTACTGTACTGGGAAGTAAAGCTAGCACTTTGTCTTGTCAAAGAAGTTCGTGTTCCAATATCCTTCGTTTCGTTGGTAGAACCAACGACGACCAAAATCCAAGTCTCCTTTCTCTTTTGTTTTGGTAGCAGAGCTGAGAAATATGTAGTTATCCTATGGGAAGCCCTAGCCGTGTCTTTAACTTCGACCAGGCAAGCCAGTTGTCTTCAAGTAGTTCAACGGCTTTTATCCGAGAGCGCCGTATCTTTCAGTTTGACGAAGCTAGCCTGAACTCAACCGAGAGTTCCATTAGAACAATGACGACGGAAGAATCTAATATAAGTTCTGTTAATGGGATTCAAGGGGGGGGAACAACTGGCATTTTTGAAGACCATCCTGGTCTGAACCCGACCGATGAAAGAGTAGTCGAATATCAAGGGGCTATACGCGAGGAAATAGGGAATTTGATGAAAGACGGGAATCCAGACGATGTTCTGGCTGTGGCCGAACGTGTACATGGGGAAAGTAATAATCCTGAATTTCTTCAGGGGCTACTCCAGGATTTAAGAGCAAACGGCGCCGAAAGTGAAGCCTTCAAGTACGGAGTAGGCAACCTAGCGAATTCAGATTTCACAGAGAATTTAGATTTAGCTGCGATGAATTTAGCGGGTAGCCCTGGCCCAGTTTCAGCCGGCCCTGCCAATGAGGCGGGTATTCCAGTTTCAGCCGGCCCTGTAATAGATTTGTCGAGCCCCTTGGATCAATTTAGCATTCACCCTATTCTGGATCTTCATATGGGCAACTATTATTTATCATTCACAAATCCGTCCTTGTCTATGCTGCTCACTCTCGGTTTGGTCTTACTTCTTCTTTTTGTTGTTACGAAAAAGGGAGGGGGAAAGTCAGTGCCAAATGCATGGCAATCCTTGGTAGAGCTTATTTATGATTTCGTGCTGAACCTGGTAAACGAACAAATAGGTGGTATTTCTGGAAATGTGAAACAAAAGTTTTTCCCTTGCATCTCGGTCACTTTTACTTTTTCGTTATTTCGTAATCCCCAGGGTATGATACCCTTTAGCTTCACAGTGACAAGTCATTTTCTCATTACTTTGGCTCTTTCATTTTCCATTTTTATAGGCATTACGATCGTTGGATTTCAAAGACATGGGCTTCATTTTTTTAGCTTCTTATTACCTGCGGGAGTCCCACTGCCATTAGCACCTTTTTTAGTACTCCTTGAGCTAATCTCTCATTGTTTTCGTGCATTAAGCTCAGGAATACGTTTATTTGCTAATATGATGGCCGGTCATAGTTCAGTAAAGATTTTAAGTGGGTTTGCTTGGACTATGCTATTTCTGAATAATATTTTTTATTTCATAGGAGATCTTGGTCCCTTATTTATAGTTCTCGCATTAACCGGTCTGGAATTAGGTGTAGCTATATCACAAGCTCATGTTTCTACGATCTCAATTTGTATTTACTTGAATGATGCTACAAATCTCCATCAAAATGAGTAATTTCATAATTGCATAAAAACGAGGAGCCGAAGATTATAGGGGGCGGGAGAAAAGGTCAAGTCTAAGCGACATATGGCACGAAAAGGAAATCCAATTTCGGTAATCCGAAGCCCACCTTAATCCATTTTCTTGAGGATCTTGCATTTGTTCGTTCTCTGCCGACCTATTGTTTCCATCACTCCTGTTGCTTCTTCCTTTCTCTATCCAACCCGAGCTCTATCGCTCATGGCTGAACTCTTCTCTGCAGCCTCATCGCCAACATATAGTCTACATCCTTCAATCGGCATGTACTATGGAATGGCTTTAATGTATCTATATCCGGAAGTAGGGAATCTCGTGCTTGCATATCTAAATCTAAGTTTTGAGACAGACCTTTCATGGGTTCAAAGAAAAGAAGAGTACGAGCAGTCGAGCTGTGGACTAGGAAGGGTACTTCGAACAGGGTGAATAGACCAGGCCCAGGTCAGGTAGTCCACCCCTCGGAAAGAAGGAAGTTTAGGAAGAACCCAAGGATAGCGAGGGAAGTCCCAACCAGAAGCGAGCAAACATAGGAGAAATCTGTCTATGAAAGCAAGAACTAGAAGCACGGAATCCAATCTTATTAACCACGGAAGTCGAACGATCAGGGCAAGTATGGAGGCCTATTCTATTCACTGAATTGACAAAGTCAATCTCAAACCTAGCTGGTATCACTGCAGTGACTTTCCTCTCAATCTTTCAAGTACAAAGGAATCCGCCAGTTATCGAAAGCAAAAAGGATAGGGGCAAGAAAAGGGTTTGAAAGTGAATTCTCACCCCTACAAACTTTCTTTTCTTCTTGGCGTACAGAATTCTCTGCCTTTAGTCACCCTTAGCGCGAACCATCTTCTCTTCAGCTATTTGGCCTGGAATACTTCCCTGACGAAACCCGTGCTAAAGAAGCCAGGTAATCGATACTATACAAGGGCTAAGCTATCATGTTGATAGAGGCCCGTCTATCGATACTATATAGTATAGTTGGTACGAGCTAGTGATATCAACGCCATGCAGCTACCATACTGGTCCGAGTTCCGACTCCCAGGTCGGGATCTCCCATCGAACCGTAATATTAAAACCGGGTGCTCTCACTTTCTTATTAGTCATTCACCGGATCCACGTCCCCAGAAGGTCTACCCCGACTGCCCATTAATCCTCCGCGGTAAGCTGGCACTCGACCTCGTTAACGGGAGAGTGGAGGAAAAGGAGGGAGAGAAAGCCAGTCTAAGCAGAAGGATGAGATGGGGAGTTATAGTAGTCAGCTGGTTCTCTGTCTTCATGAGGAACTTTAAAGCAATACTTTGAAGAGGCTACCGATACAAAGATAGAAGGATGTCCATACAGTGGAAAATACATCAAGAATGTCAAAACAAAGGAAAGATGATTATCTTATAGGAAGACTTCTTTCAATGAATACTCCAAAGCATATTCTCTTGATTTCTTCACTGGCACCCTTATCCAACCTGCTGCCCCCTGTTACTACGAACTTGTTTTCATCTGGCAGATAAGCTTTTGAGAAGAGACCACTTTGATAACGAGCTTTCGGGTTGCCGTATTGATACCGCCCTTCGGGGGAACAGGAGAATAGCATGCACGGGAGAAGGATTTAGGGAAAGGTACCCACCTTTTAACGGGAGAAAGGCCAGGTCATCAGAGCAAGCATAGTTTACTGGGCAAAGCAATCATCTCGTTTTCCCCTCCCTTTTTGGGAAGCACCTTTCTACGCGAATGTTGATGGCGGCTTTCACCACAGGATTGTGTCCCTTATAGATCTGATAACAAGTTTCTAGCTGACAATACGAATAAAGGATAAGCTCGACTGTCCTGCATCACCATTCATCATCTTACCGGTATACAGGAACACGGTGACAAGACAGCAGCCGCCCATCGCTATCTCTCTCCCCGCGCGAAAGCAAGGCCTCCAGTTTGTGAAACTTTATTTGAATGAATGCCACTCCTTTTTTTCTTCTTCTGACAAACTTTTATTCTAAGGATTTTCTGATAGCCCAGAATACATAAAAGAGGTTGGAGGATAAGAAAGGGATGATGGGAAAGTGACAAGACTGGACTTCGACTCGTTTAAAAAGAGTTGTAGCCGTACGGAATTCAAATTGGAATTGACCCATCTCATGATACAAGTTACCCTGGATTTATTTCTATTCCTATTTAGCAGGGCAATTATAGTTTTTGTTATGATGATCTCATGGATAGTAGTATTTAGTTCTGTCTCTAGCAGATTGGTAGTAGGTTTTCAGATAGCTTAGCTTGTTATGATGAAATTTCTATTGGAGAAGACGGGCGCCAACCCGAAGGGGAATGTAGCTATGCTGGACTTCTTCCTACTAGCTACGGTGCTGCACCTGCTCCTAGCTACGATGCTGCTCCTGTCCGCCCCTTGATTTATCACCCCTTTGGTCTTTTATTGGTCATTGATTTATAGACGGGAGGATAAGTACCCTGGCTCGAGCCCAGATATCGATTTACCATTCCTTTATCGGATCTCCGAAACGGGAAACAAGAAAAGTAATAGAAATCGTGTGTGCCAGCGGGAGATACGAAATTCACTGGTTTTTACTCTCAATCCACAGGTGGAGATACCTGGGGTGGGTTTTCATGGCCTATAGTCCCCTGCCGCCGAAGCACGAACTACTTTAAATCGCGGATCGGCAGCTTCCTGCGACATTCCTTCAATGCAAACGTGGTATTTTTATACCCTTTGATAGATAGCAAGCAGCTCCTATAACTTGATCGACAGGACCCAACCAACTAAACTATTGATTTTGGCAAAGCTAGACCTTTTGAGGAAAGCAGATAAGGAACGTATTCTTTGCAATATTAGCTTCTATTTCTTTGATTATAATACCAATAATCCTGTTTATGTTAATGAACAAACATGTGGATCAACATAATCAACTGAACATGGAATTCAAAGATATATATGCACCAACGGCCATGCAGTTCAAGAAGCCAACTAGCATGAAGGATAAAACACATATGCCTTCAGTACCATTGAGGTTACGTATGTAACAATAGCTAAAGCTTACTAACTACAAGCAGTCATAGTTTTCTTTACATTGTACATCTATGGTGGTGCTTGGCTGTCCGCTGTCCTTCTCCCTAGTTCATTTTGGAATAGCTAGTGAAGTACAGGAATGCAAGCAATGTTCAGTTACAGGTGAATACCCTCCGTCTCACCAAAAGCAAGGAAAGTAGGAGTTACTTGAGGCATAAAAGCAAGAATGCCTGGATTTCCCATGAATTGCAGAGAAGTGGACTGGGTCTGATCGTATGAAAGAAATTCCTCCTCGATCAACATCGTAGGGGACATCGTTGGTTAAGTGGCGGGGGGAAAAGCTAGTTCTTTCTAAAAGCCTAGTTCTTTCTAAAAGCAAAGGATCCATAAAATGGACCAATCGAGCAACTACGGCAATGCTCGATGCTATTTCGGGGCCTATGAGTAAGCGAAATGAAAGGACAGGTCAAGTACAGGAATAGGTAAGGTTTTCTGTCGCATTTCTTTCTATAGCATTGCCGAATTGCTTTATGCACTTGTCGGCCTACTCAGCGAATGTATGGATTCGGCCGGGAGGTTGGTAAGCCAGTCTAATGCTGGAAAGGCTGAATTGGAATAAGTGGATATGGCTTGCTCGCCAGCGAATTACGTGCAGGAATGGAAAAAAAGGACAGCAGGTTAGCCCCGGGCTTAAGTCATTTGAACGAAGGAATGTTGAAGGCAGGCGGGAGGGAAGGAAGCTCTTTCCTGATCTTGGGCTAGAATCCCCGACGTTGGTAGATTTCGCAGTGGTGTAGCTTAGGATCTTAAAGGTAAGCAGCTGGGTTGATCCCTATCGAAGGAATGGGGCTTTTCCACTTATGAATAGCATGGATCGCCTTCTACTATACCGGGCTAAGGTGCAACAACCTGGCTATGGTGCTACAATGGAGGCATACCATGGATAATCCAGAGATACATCCTACCTATGCCGAGAGCACAAAGATCATGCTAAGAAAACCGGTCTAGTTAATGCCCACTGGCCGTGAGCCTGGAGTCAGGATTATACAATTGGATGCTTTATCCCTCCATACCGGGTAATGATTGGTATGGCTTGGGTACCCGTTGATCTGTTATCACAAACTAACCAGTGGTCCCTACCGAATCATCCCCTAGGGGCTTTCCTATCCTATATGGATTCGTTCCCCGGAGCCAGAGCAGAATCCATGAATTGACGTATATGAGCTTCTCAGGTACGCCGGGAGCAGGATGAAATCCCTGAGGATAGTGATTGATGGTATAGAGTTTTGATAGAAAACAGGTATCCAAAATATACCAAAAGAAAGAAGAGAAACTCGAGCCTTGTTTCCCGAGAGAGACTGCCATCTCTCTGGACTGGAGTCTTATAGTCGACAGCTCTATGTGGACTTTTCCAAGCCACCGTGGTCTTAGCTCTCACACCGAGAAACCCTGTCTTCTGGGGGGAAGACAGTCTTCCTCTCCCTCTTTCTGAAAGAGAAAACAATTGGATGCTAGTTTGAGGTGGAACTAGTATCTCAGTAACTAGAAAAAGGGTTTCCTTATCTATTGCCTATGAGGAGACATGAACTCAACCTGTTAATTGCACTTGGTTTAACCCTTCGCATAGCTCAGGTGACTCCCTTCCCCCTTTTTTCCCAGAATGAATTCGCCCGACACGACGAATCCTGCCCTCCTGTCTTTCTATACTAGAAATTTCATCAACGAGAAATACTATTCTAATACTAGACTCGAAATTAGGAGTCGCGAAGGAAAAGCGTGAAACAATGTCATGTCGCGGACTCGACATGTTAGAAGGAGCTAAATCAATAGGTGCCGGAGCTGCGACAATTGCATTAGCGGGAGCTGCTGTCGGTATTGGAAACGTCCTCAGTTCTTCGATTCATTCCGTGGCGCGAAATCCTTCATTGGCTAAACAATCATTTGGTTATGCTATTTTGGGCTTTGCTCTCACCGAAGCTATTGCATTGTTTGCCCCAATGATGGCCTTTCTGATCTCATTCGTTTTCCGATCGCATGCATAAAAAATCATATTTATTGGTGTAGGGATCTCATAGGAAAAGAGATACCGAGGCCCCTACTTACCTACCGGGTAGGTGGGGGGAAGGAAGAGTGGGTACGTGGGCTTATTTCACTGCATTCCACGTCAGGGATGCCTCTAAAGAGGAAGCAATGGAGACAAAGAAAGGGTACCCTAACGTATTTTGAGTTCGCTTCCTTGGCAAAGGCAAGTCTCAATTACTTTCTTTCCTTTTGTTTGAGTTCTCATCGATCATGCTTTCCTAAACCACATAAGCCGGGGCAAAGAACTACATATGGTCTGATACTTACTTCTTTGAAAAGAGGAAGACAAGTTATGTAGGCAGTTGCCGTTCCAGAAATATAGCGGTTGCTCTCCTTAATTGCGTGGATAATCTTGCCAGTGCGGGGAGATCCTGATGCATTATTTGGCAATCTGCGAGTGTTTATCTGCATGGATTAGATCTGGGGCCCACATGTCGGTGGATGGTTACGCTAATTACTTGCTCCACTCCAATACGGATAGAAGTTAGTTCTTCTGATACTGTTGAGGGGAGAGATCGAGGTGCGCGTGTGCCTAATTTGGTTGGTGACGGCCGTGATGTTGTAGGGATGCGTGCCTGATAGGTTAATTCAGTATGCATGATGATGGGTCTAGCAAGGATTGGGTGGCCGACCGGCCCGCAGATGTAGAGAGAGGAAAGGGCGATTGCCCCTTTTCTTGTCTTGAACTGCGTCACAAAAGCGATTCCTGTTGATGGAAGATAGGTCTGACGAGGGCCTAGGTCAGTTCGAACCTGACGAGTCGCTACTATCCCCTTGAAACCGAACGAACCAAAAGGATTGGACTCCATCCTTCTGATCCTAACTATTTCTATAGAGAGTTTCTTATAAATAAGAGAAGCGGCATGGTAATAGTACTAATTCCCCCCGCCTGCAGGCTAGAGTTATACCTTCCACCCTAGCTTCTGACTGTGAAGTAGCCGAAAACCCTCTATCACGTCTGTTTGTTTGCCGGAGGAAAGAAAGTCTACAAACTGATACGTGAAAAAAACACTACAATCCCATCTAGAAAAAGCCTGCTTTTCAAAAGCAAATCCTCTGTCTGAGTGTAAGACCACCAGGCTGAAGCAGAAGTGTGCTAGAAAACGCCGGTGCTTGTCGAACTACTTGCACGTCGGGAACATCCGTTGTAGCGGCGCATACCTTTGGAGTGGGGAAGGAGATGGTATGGAACCTCAATTTCTTCATTCAAGGAAATAGGGAAGGACCAAGGACGGTGCACACTCTTCACCGATAGCCGCCAAAGTGCCCTATGTCTCGCGAAGAACCCGGGTGGAAGTGAATTCTTCAGCTGAGTTGAGTGCCGCATGCTTTCAGGTAAGCAGTCAAGCTCAAAACCATCCGGACGATTCTCGGTATAGTAGCGGCCGAGGACTTGCATCTATTTCAACTAGACGTGAATACGGTCTTTCTCCACGGCAACAACGAGGAGGAGGAGATCTACATGGTGCAACCCGAGGGGTTCGAAACTCGGGGAAAAGAAGGTCACATATGGTTGTTGAAGAAGAGCTTGTACGGGCTCCGAGGCAGTGGTCAAAGAAATTCGACAAGTTCATGGTCGATCGATACCTTTCCATCCCTGTTGTGGGGGCAGATGAGCCTCCCTCTGTTCTTGCTGCTGCCTTAGGAGGTCTTTAGCAAGTCGGACTCTTCTGGTTAACATGTATTCACGATTCGCCAAAGCCGGAAGCTCGGGTAAGTAGGGATCCCCAAAGGAGGTGGGGGTGTACCCCTTTTTGAAGTGGGGTTCAAACCTATTTTCTCTTCCAATTCCATGTAGGTAGGCTACCCTCTAACCTTTACTTTTTTATGTTAAAAAGGTCCTAGCTTTCTAAGAAAAAAAAGTAGGATCATATACCGGCAAAAGTCCTAATCTCGCTACGTCCTCAGTAGGCCGATCCTGGAAATGACAAAAAGAAGCTTGAACTGGTTAAGTCACTGGTGCCAGCGAATAGGCGGCAAATAAAGTAGGAGTTGGAAAAGAAAACCAAGTTACTAGGTTTCTCCACGGAAAGAAGAAAAAGCGGCTGCTCACAAGGAGGTAGGCGGAGTCAAAAGCTTATTTCTCTTGGCAAATCTATGAACCTTCCCTGGGCAGGTATTGAATGGGTAGGGCACTGGTAAAGGTCTTGAATTCCTTTCTTTCTTGGCCCAATTCCAGATATCGGAACAGAGACTGGAAGCAGCAACCAGGGATCAAACTCCATAGTGGGCCCGTGAAAAGAGCCTCTCAGTATGAGATAGAAAAGGCTTTCCTTGCCTCGGCACGGGTCATTCCATTGATACGCTCATCGGGCTGCTCGTCGTTAGGAAGAGAAAGTCCTACTGCTGTAACTGCAACATCAAGCAAGTAGGATCGGGATTCAGATGCTCAATAAATAGGTTTGTTAGAAGAGACAGGAATTTCTTCTTTATTAGTGCATGCCTTCTTTTTGTGACTCGAGCAGTACACGAGATGATGGGCCAGATAAAAGTTTGATAGGAAAGGAAGGCGACAGTGAAATAAAAAAAAAGAAAGGGAAGATGATACTGATATAAGAGTACCGCTCTTTGCCCTAAGATTACGATCAGTCACTTTTTATGTTTCAATCAGGTCCTCACTTCTTATTAAGGTTTTCGTGACCGACACCTAGTTCTTTCCACATCACTCCACTGTTTGAGCAATTTCCACTCTCCTTCCTGGTCAAACCTTCGTTCAAGAACTCATTCCAGCCCATGCCTTCTCTGACTACTCCTTTCACTTTTTGAAGGGTATTTATTTTGAACAACTTCAAATACTTCTCGCACTTGTCAAGCCATTCCCTCGTTCTCCCCTCCATTAAACATAGGAAATTCAAGTTTAGGAGTGGGCAAGTGTTGGTGGTTGAAGGGTTGCGGTCTTTGTTGAGCTGTATTTGGAACAAGGGTAATTCTTCCAATTTTCCATCTTTCTACAAAGTATAGGCACCAGCTATACTTTATGACCTAGAGTTTAGATAGTAAACTTTTATACTGGCACTAGGGGAAGTTTAGCCATTTGGCAGAAAACCAGTAGTTTACTGGTAAATGGAGAAATTGAACCAGTTTAGAGCACTGGCAGCTCTTAAAAAATCGATCTATACTAGACGAGATGCCCGTGCCTTTAAACTAGCTGCCAGAACGAGTTCAAGAGATGAGGATCCAGGTAGTGAAGTGACCAGAGGGGAAAGAATCAAACCATTCACTTGTGAAACTGCTAAGAAGAATAGCTAGTCTTTGGATGGGAGTCCGAGTTCAAAGAGTAAGGGATCGGTGAGATTATTTGATACCGGGATAAAGAGATTCAATGGAAAGAAAAAAGAAGTAAGAAGTGTTTTTTGGTGTGTGGTATTG
>BTCW01000716.1:0-5000 GCA_033239725.1 Echinochloa phyllopogon | reverse complement strand
CTTAGACGTTGATACGCGTGCCTACTTCACCGCAGCTACCATGATCATAGCTGTGCCCACTGGAATCAAATCTTTAGTTGGATCGCTACCATGTGGGGAGGTTCGATACAATACAAAACACCTATGTTATTTGCTGTAGGGTTCATCTTTTTGTTCACCATAGGAGGGCTCACTGGAATAGTTCTAGCAAACTCTGGGCTAGACATTGCTCTACATGATACTTATTATGTGGTTGCACATTTCCATTATGTACTTTCTATGGGAGCCGTTTTTGCTTTATTTGCTGGATTTTACTATTGGTGGGTAAAATCTTTGGTCGGACATATCCTGAAACTTTAGGCCAAATCCATTTTTGGATCACTTTTTTCGGGGTTAATCTGACCTTCTTTCCCATGCATTTCTTAGGGCTTTCGGGTATGCCACGTCGCATTCCAGATTATCCAGATGCTTACGCCGGATGGAATGCTCTGAGCAGTTTCGGTTCTTATATATCCGTAGTTGGGATTCGTCGTTTCTTCGTAGTTGTCGCAATCACTTCAAGCAGTGGAAAGAACAAAAGATGTGCGGAAAGTCCTTGGGCTGTTGAACAGAATCCAACCACACTAGAATGGTTGGTACAAAGCCCTCCAGCCTTTCATACTTTTGGAGAACTTCCAACTATCAAAGAAACGGAAAACAAAGAAAATAAGTAGAAATGCCTTGGATTCCAGGAGGACTCCTTTTGGCCATAGCCCAAGAATAAGCTTCTCCTCCAAAGCGGAGGGAGGGGGAATCCTCTGATGAGGATTCTCCCCCAAAGCGGAGGGAGGGGAATCCTCTGATGAGGATTCCTATGACCCTGCTTATATAGCATTTATAAGGGAAAATTTGGGGTTTTTCCCCGGATTGGTACCAAATCTGGAGAAACTCCTTTCGGTCCTTAAACCAGAGGAGATTCTCTTTCTGGCTTTGCGCTTCCCGCGGGATGCGAGCATGTTTAAATTGCCCCTAAAGAAGGGGTTTGCTTCGGGCGGTGGTGTCCTTCGGACCAAGCCTCCGGTGGAAGGTTGTGAAGATCGTCGTATGAGTGCAGAGGAGATTCTAAAATTGCGAAAAGCATTTTATTTCCTATGGGATAAAAAAAAATAATTGGAACTATTGAGCGCTGTAGGTATCCATCTTAGCAAATAGAGATACCGAGGCCACCAACCTACTACTTGTTGGTTTGGTGGGGAAAGAAGAGCGGGTATGAGGGCTTCTTTCACTTTTTTGTTTTAGGATGCTTAGAGTTGTTAGTTAACTTCAGTGCAATTTTGAATGAAGTACGAAAGAGTGAAATGAAGGACAGATGCAGTTAAGCCAGAGATAAGGAAGTCTGTCAGATAAGGCAGCTTCTGCTTCGTAATCTCAGTATACATGGATAGGTAGTATGTCAGATGAGGAAGAGCTATTAAATAGAAAGTGTTGCCTCAATGAATGAACCTTCTACCCTCCTTAGCCTATCCTCTTTTACTCATTTGACTAAACTTTACCAAGCCATTGAAAAGAATCAGCTATTGCTACGTGCTTATTCTAGCGATTAATGCCCGGGAAGGGAAATGTAGTTTCGTAAACCTAAACTTCTCGAGTGCATTATCAGCCGTAGTACCTTGTCTTGGCTTGAAGCCAAATCCTTCCATCGCCGATTGACACATAAAAATTGACTACAACGAGACGAGATTACCATAGAGTATAGCTTGAATGGACCGGACGGATTTATCAACCCAACATTTTGATCATCTTCGCTCAGAAGCGCAGGGAAAGGAAGGAAAGACCACTTTTCTTATTAATGATTAGTGAAACTCTTTACTCACTATCAGTAGTAGGAGTTAAAGTAGTAGGAGTTACCAAATTGACCTGTAAGCGTATGGAATGATTGATTCATTGGGCAATTTCTTCATTTAGGAAAGATCCCTGCGAGCTCTCTCTTGGTGCTTTAGTCAGTCCTCAGTATACTCTCCTTTTCTTGCTCGCCACCTGCTTGGGAGAATAGGGCAAGGGCGTAGCGTGCACATAGGTTAGAGGACGAGTAGGTTAGGTCATTTATGGTGTTTTTGCTTTGATCTATGAGTTCTTACTGTGACTTTCGATAGTCTAACTAAACTCTCATCTTTCTAGAACCGATGAAGCGAAGGCTGATGGTAGGGCTAGGGAATGGGACTTACCTAGTAGCAAGGGCGCTAAGCTTGAAGTGACTGATTCGGTACAGTAGTTTAATAGCTCATTGGTATATGGGTAGCTGAGGGTTCCTCTCATATGTGATGTGTTTTCTCTTGTAAACGAACTAGACTATCTATGTAGGGCGGTGTGTACAAGCAGAAGGTCAGATATGTCAACTTAACTATACGTCGATCAATCTTCTCACTATATGGCCATAAGAGAATACCTTTCTTTATATTGCCTAGGGCAAGCAGATCGGGTCAAGCTTGTCTTGGTCTTATGGATTGGGACGGACTAGATAGAGTAGGTCGTCACCAAACTATATATGAGAATCCTTTCTTTCTAAAGCTTAGGTGGGTTTCGGATAACGAAAGTCTAATAAATATGTACTCGTCTCTTTGTCACTAAGTAGGGGCTAGGTCAAGTAGTTCTTAGGGAAGTTACAGTAAGGAGGGTCATTTCGAGAGGACGAAGACATTTGAGTGCAGCTATCTAGAGAGTCCTATAAGAAAGAAGAAAAAGAATGGGAAGAACAAAAAGTGTAGAGTGGAGCTGCCAACTTAATATTCCAAATTTGGAATGATTCACTCTCTTTGAGACTCTCTCAATTAGAAGAAAATGATGCTCAACAAAGAAATTGAATGGATAGTGAAATTTACTCGTTACTGATGTGGGGACCCCCTCCCAGAGGCTGAAAGGATAGCCGCGAACAAAGTCAGCACCTTCAAAGATCGTACAATGTGTTGAATATAGAAGGTGTAAACGGGCTCGTTTCTTTATATGCAGCTTTAAAGCCTTGGTTTTCTTTCAATTCGTTCTGTACAAAGGGTGCCTACGAACTAATCCACAAGCACTAGTCAAGACAGCCTAGCTTTCCTATTCATTTCACTGAGTCCTTCTTTTCTATTTAAATACTTACGTGTGTCCACTCTTGCAGCCCATTCCTATAGGTAAGCTTGAAACTTGATTCTTTGAATAAGGAGTCTGGTCTCACCTATCCATTGCTTCTACTAGTGCTGGACAAACCAATTCTTTCATGCGAAGCAGTCCAAACCAACTATTTCAATGCTTTCTATTGGTAGTCCTCTTTCTTGTCTACAGAGCAGTCAAAGCAGGCACTTGAAGAGCTAATAAGCATCCAATACCTTCTTTCGCGAGTAGAGCTGACTATAATGATGGAGGAGGACAGACCGCGCACCTAAATGAGAAAGATAGAAGGCATGTCCTATATATGTTGAAAGGACAGTGTAGTGATTGGTTGGATTCTTATATGGCTGCTAAACAACTCTTATCAGGGAGGGGATTCGAATGGTTAGTATTTCCTGTCTCGACAAGGCTGCTGGTAAGGCTGATGTCACTGATCGCTCATCGAGCATTCTGCATGTATTAGACTTATGTAACAAGAGTTTGATTTTGACATCATCAGTTGTTGTCTCTTCCTGGAAATCATATACGAATATAGAGTGGCTCTCACTCTCGTTTATTGTGTTCAATGGGATAGCGGCGTACGTAATTGCTTTCTCCCTGGCAAGAATCTTCTCTCTTCTATGAAAATATCGATCTTCACGTCGGTATGTATATTGGTCATTGGTCGGTAGCAGAATGTATCTTTTCGAGAATTACTTCTCGATTAGTCTTCGTAAGAACAAAGCGTATGCTTTTGCTTTCATGCTATTGGTTTGGTCAAGGTTCTCCCACCCAGGCCTAAACCTCTACTCTAGTTACATAAACAGGTGCTCGTACCCGAAAGAAGCCCAGACTTGACAGTGAGACTGATCCTACATAATTGGTTCGACTTCCTTTGATGTTAGTTGAGATAGTTTGATATTTCAAATAAGTGTATCCGCTTCTGAACGAGGTATTTTCAACCTCTGTACTTTGAACAACTCTTCTCTTTTAGTTTTCTATGTTCGGTATTTATAGAAGAGAGACCTTTTTAGCTGGAAGAAGAATGAGATCCCTCTCAAGGAAAGCTTGCCTAGTACCACAGAGTTTAGAAAGATTGCTTCAGAGCTTGGATTGGTCAGATAAAGCCTATTTCGGCTAATCATATCCTGTATTTTGCAGATAGCACAACCCCATCTCTCTTTCTGGATTGATTCCTGCTCACTGCTGATAGCGGGCTTAGCCCATAACATAAGAGGGAAATAGAGTACTTCGATCACATCTCCTAAGTAAGCCCTTAAATTCAAGTTCTGATCCTAAAGATATGGTAATTACAAACCAGTAGAGGTAGGTTAGGTTACCAGGTAAATCTATGTAAAATAGGGTATTTTGACAAAGCAAGGAAATAAGCTAGACTTTTAGGATATTCTCCAAATCAAATACCCATCTAGTAGGGTTTTAGCCCTGACTTCACTCTTGTGTGTACTACTTTTGTCTCGTAATAGGTCGGTCAAAACAAGTACTTTTAGTTTGGTGCTAGGATGGAATTCCCTGTACTCAACAGTCAAAATACAAATAGTACTGACCGCTATTCCCTAGATAGCTAAGAGCTCTGACACAGCGCCTAAGAGGCTAGCTTCACTAGAAAGAGAAATAAAGGCTTGATCTCCCCGTGGGAGAAGTTGGAATCGGAATCTCCGTCACTTCACAGAACTATATTCCCTTCGCCCGTTTTTTCTATCTATTCCGGCTACAGAGGATGAAAAACAACCTCAGAAACCTACCGCCTATCCGACGACATAGAAGAGAACTTCAAATATGTATTCAATACACCAAACGTCCAGGTAATATTTGTTTGCTTTCGGATATGCTTTTCAATATCTTCACTTGTGAAAATAGAAACACTTGCACTTTCTCGCTTGAAAAAGAATGTTTAA
>BTCW01000715.1:0-25065 GCA_033239725.1 Echinochloa phyllopogon | reverse complement strand
CTCAACTAAGCGAGCTAGTGTTAGGGTGGTTTTCCAGAAATAGAATCCAACTACACTGAGAGATTGAACATTTAGCCTTCTCTCTTCTTTACAGATTGAACAAGATGTGAGTCCCTGTATATAAATGACACTATGGCAGACTGGCAGTGGTCTCAGGATTCAGCTGAAAATGATGTTATGTGGCCCTGATCCCGGAGTGGTTCAGATCGATCTCCTGAAAGTCTGACATATGGGTGCATTGGTGGTACTAAACAATAAAGACCTACAAATGTTGATTTAGTTCCCCATATAATCAGAAGTCACTTTCCTTCAGAACAGAACTGAAGCTAGTGCTATGTGTATATTATTTTGAGGATGTGAGTGGAAATAACTAAACAAGTTCCTATTAGCTTAACTGAGTCCCATACTCGTGTTGTGTTGATAACAGAATTCCTAGCGACTATTCGGGCTGTTGTCCTGATTTTTTTTCTTTTAGTGTGTATTTTGACGTGTAAAAAACTATATGGAATCTCCACATTAATTGTTTACTTTCCTTTTACAGAAACTTAATTGTTTAGCCTTAACTTTGCTTAGTCATGTGTAAACTGATTTACACTAACACTAATGCCACATAAACATTTAACTGATCTGAACTTTTGCACGTTAACTTAATTGCACAAGAGATTTATATGCAGTGGTACTGATTGGTCATTAAAACTTGCATGCTTAGATGTGCAGTGGAACTGATTGCACAAACAGGCGTAAACAATATGATAAAGCACTAATTCTCGGAGGTTCCATTACAACCTCAGACCCACTTGAATCAAAATCCTAATAACTAACAATTTTACCTTTTTGATGTTTCTGTGTCATAAAACACACACATCAGGTTGCAAAGATTTTAGAGTTCAATCTCAATTTTACTTAGAAAGTGAAAGAAGGTTAAGCGAACTAAATTTTTTATCACTTTTATGACTTCACACCCAGCAGCTCCCTGTCATGTCTACGTTGCTGCGTTTTGCATGCAGACTGGGCGTTTTGCCAGGAACATGGTGGATCCGAGCTTTATTTTACTATAAGCTGATAGTAGTGTTGACACGGAATCACGCCAACAAACTTGCCGCTGCCCTAAGCAAAACCGGTCAGAACTCTTTTGGTAGGGTGACGGTGAAAACCTAAAATCTCGAGCTCGATCGGGAGGTACTACCCCGTCGGAGCTTGAGAGTCTAGGGTTGTTCTAGGGTCGGCAGACCACCTAGAACGTCCTCAAACTTCATCGAGACGAGAGAAGAGTAGAAGATACAAAGTTAGGGTTTGGAGGTAAAAGGTAATGCAAAACATAGAAAGATAAATGTATTTGATCGATTGGATGATACTCAATCGGCCTTAGCCATTTATATTAATAGGGCAGGATGGTCTTACCCCGTTAGAAATCGAAACTCTAACAAATCTCGTGCTAAAATACAACTCCAACTCGGATTACACGGCCTAAAACCGGTCTGACCAGATTAGGAACCGGTTTGACCGGTCTGCCCAAGTGCAGAATCTTCCCGAAGCCATAACTCTCTCATCTGGAGTCCAAATTAAGCGTTTCGCATATGCATTTTGATCGTCTTGACGAGGGCTACGCAATGGTGAAGTCCAATTTGCATTTTGACAATGTTTCCTAAACCGGTCGGACCGGTTTGTGCATACCGGTCAGACCAGTTTGCACAGCCGTGCCAATTTTGGTCGTCAACATATGCCCCCCTGTTTTTTGACAAAGCTTGCATGCCAAAAAATAAACTTCTGGATCAAAATTATCTAAGGACGATGATGAACAATACACCAGCCATATATTAGCTCTAAGGGCGATAAATATATTATCGGCCATAACTTGCTCAAGTTGATTATGAAACAACTTGTTTCGGCCTCGACACTTGAACCGACGGGTCTATTCTTATGACACCTTTGTATCTTTCGTTGAACTCGTAAGCCTTTCTTCACCAATTATCATATTTTTTTCCTTTACCCTTTTCGGCTTGATCCGGCCAAATTAACACTTTTGGATTCATTAATTCAAGTATGTGTATAGGAAAAGGATTTTTATCGATCTGCATCGTATCAATAAATAATTGTCCATCATTTATGGCCGATTGTATTTGCCTACGGAAAACATTGCAATCATTAGTAGCATGAGAATAAATATTATGGATCTTGCAATAAGCTCGCCGTTTCAACTCATCATTCGGCGGTATAGTATGAGAAATTTTTTTTCCTAACCTTTGAAAGCTCATAAAATATCTTGTCACACTTATATACATCAAAAGTAGATTTAACTTCTTCGTGCTGATTTTTGTGAATCAGCTTGAGAGAAGCACAATTGCTAGGCTTATCTTTAGATGACCATACAAATTCAACAGCATAAACCTCTTTACCCTCATCGTCTGAAGAATCATAATTTAAAACATATATATTAATATTTATAATACATAATAAATGTAATTAGATAGATATTTGAATCACAATGTCCCAAACTCCACTAAAATCATCCCTTTCGTCAGTGAGATCTATATTTCCGAGTCTTGCCGCTAGGTTATTCCACATTATCAATTTAGGTCCGATCAAATCTCTTCGCTAGGATATATTGGGAATCCTTGTACTAAGTACTTCCGCCACCGCATCCTGTTTTTTCCGAGCTATGTTATATAGCTGTGGGTATTGATCGCGAAGAGGCCTGTTGCCTAACCATTTATCCACCCAAAATCTAATCTGTGTCCTATCCTTTATAGTGAAGGTTCCAAATTTTAGGAAATTATTTTTGACCTTCATAAGACTAGCCCAGAAGTGATAATCCCCACTTTTCCATTGGACCTGAACCAAAGGCTTGGTCCCTATATACTTGTTACATAGGATTTGTTGCCAGGTACCATCCGTTGTCAACAGACGATACAACCACTTGCTGAGTAAAGCGATGTTCTTGAGTTTCAGATTATGTATCCCTAACCCTCCTCGGTCTTTCGGAATACACAGAATGCTCCATCGAGCTAATCTGTATTTTCTCTTGTGTTCATTCGCTTTGCCAAAAGAATCTAGACCAGTAGTAGTCCAGCTTCTTACGAACCCCTTTTGGGATTTGGAAGAATGATATCATATACATTGGTAGACTACTAAGAACTGAGTTGATTAAAGTCAAGCGTCCTCTATATGAAAGGTTTTTCCATTTTCAACTACTGAGCCGGTTCTCAAAACGTTCCTGGATCCTCAACCAGTTATTATTAGACAATTTCCTGAAGTGAATCAGAATACCTAAATATCTGATTGGGAAAGCCCCGGGATTACAACCAAACAGTTCTTTATATTGGACTTCAAACTTCTTAGCCTCACCAAAACAGTAAATTCCACTCTTGTGAAAATTAATTTTGAGCCCCGATAACTGCTCAAAAGCACAAAGAATATTCTTCATGTTCTGAGCTTGTTCCAGGTTGTGATCTAAGAATAAAATTGTATCATCAGCATACTGTAGTATGGAAAGGCCACCATCAATCAAGTGGGGGCACCACACCTTGTATCTGATTATCTATTTTAGTTATGTTAATTAGGAGTGTGAGCATACCGGCGACTATGATAAAAAGGATGGGTGATAATGGGTCACCTTGTCTAAGCCCTTTTTTAGTCTGGAAGAACGGACCTATTTCATCATTAACATTGACCGCGGCACTTCCACCCAAAATAAAGGATTTAATCCACTCAATCCATTTTGAGGAGAACCCCTTTAACCGGAGTGTCTGTATCAGAAATTCCCATTTAACTTTATCACAAGCCTTTTCAAAGTCAATTTTAAATATGACCCCATTTTGATTTCTTCTGTGTAGTTCGTGTACCGTTTCATGCAAGGTTACGACTCCTTCCAAAATTTTCCTCCCTCACATGAAGGCTGTTTGAGTAGGACTGATAATATTATATGCCACTGAATTAATTTTGATCGTTGCCACTTTTGTAAAAATTTTGAAACTGACATTCAGTAGGTAGATGGGCCTATATTGCTGAATTTTATTGGCCTCTTTGATTTTGGGTATCAAAGTTATAACTCCAAAATTGAGGCTAAACAGTGGGAGTCCTCCGGTATGTAATTCATGGAACATATTCATCAAGTCCCCTTTGATTGTTTCCCAAAAATGCTTATAGAATTCAGCTGGGAAACCATTCGGTCCTGGTTCCTTATTATGCTCCATGCTAAAGATTGCTTCTCGAATCTCCTTTTCAGTGAAAGGGGCCGTGAGAAGCTCATTGTCACACCCGGATTTACTCAAAACCCGACTGTGGCCATATGTGTGCCCAGGAAGTCCACAGACACATATAGCGAACAAATATGGTAAAAATCAGAGTACAATGCTTATTTCTCAACATAGTAGCGGGTACATCAGAGTTTTGCATAAATGAAATACATGGACAGCGGAAGACTGATACATGCTAAGCGTAGCCGCAATCCCACAGGGACTCTGACTGGGGGAACGCCAACTCAGAAGTACGGCAAATCCTCCGGAAACTCCACAGCATAGTCAGCCTAACTCCAATCTGTTACCCGTCCGGGATTTTTGCCCAAAAATGATAATAATAACAAGTGTAAGTAACAGAATTACTTAGCAAGTATAGCACGGGTTATGAAGGCTCAAAAAGGCTAGACACTGGCTTAACTGCATTAGCACTTTTAGTTGGTTCGTTTTAACTTTATCCAAGTTACTACAAGTGAATGAGAACCCAGTTGTAACCCAATTAATGGTGTAAGTGACAATAAACAGGAATAAATACCATATTCTAATCAAAAAGGATCCAGGCCGCTCGTGACCCTGAGCAAGGCTATCATGATAGATCGTACACTCTGCAGAGGTTTCGCCCTTTACCCACCAGTCGCGTAAAAGTTCAAAGGAACTTTGCACCCAACCACGCACATCGACACTTCCGAGGTGTGACTGCATAGGGACGCTACGAGGCTTTCACAAGACACCCTAACAAGTCAGTAGCCGCTGGAGTACTATACGGCGGTGAAAACTTAGGCACCGAGATCGACGTACGCCCACGGAGTCACACCGTGAGGGGGTCGATGGCGTCCGGAGCGCGGGTATCGCACCCATACTGCGCAACGTGCAGAGTTCTCAATCGCTGAGACTCCTACACGGGACTGGGTCTAACGTGACCTAGCCGACGGGGCTACCGTCCTCGGTGGAATCGGAGAACACCCAGCACCGTACCTCCCACAACGCCGTTGGCCCCTCGGTAACCACTGCCAGGCTAGAGACGTACAAGCTACTTGACCAAGACCAGAGCCATTATAGTTCCGGCGGTGGCGACAGGCTCCTGGGTTGCCGCTTTAAGAACCGGTCCTTAGAGGGAGACACTAGAGCAAAGCACACAGCACATGCTCTAGCTCCCTAATCCATGTTACTAAAAAGCAAGTTTTAACATTAAAGTTGAAGTGGACCATTAAGTCAATATTAACAATTAATTAAAGGTGACAGTAGTTGCGCCTAGCAAAATGCTACCCATATGCAAAAACCCATAGGAATACAAGGACAGAGAAAGTAAATGCTAGGTACGACCTTAATGGTAAGCAGTATTAGACACATGCGTATGTAAGAACAGTGTATTAAAAGTGAGATAGGTAGCAAGGATTGTCCGTGCTATAACTTGCCTCGAATCCAGTATATTTACTCATAGTCTTCAGCTCTTGATCTTGAAATCTCTCGAACGGCCTTCCTCTACTCGCAACAATCATCGAGCACAACACGTGCAGCTAAACAAGCAAACAAACAATATACAACTAAGAACAATACACCAATCAAATGAAAGCTTTAAAAGAGAGCGCTAAAGGATAGGGCTTGGTTCTATGGTCACGTGGGCGCAAGAAACGCTGAAAACGGAGCAACGGTTGAAAAGATACGACTATCGGAAGATTTGTATTAATGGAAGACTATGTGCTTCATTTATTTTAATTAAGTAAAACCATGTATAAATTACGAATACAAATTATATTTTATTCTTTAGAAAATACGAAGTAAACTTAGTCATATTTTAATTATAAATATTCAAGTATGATTTATTCAAATTAAAACATTAACTTGAGAAGAAGCATGTGAGAGCAACTAATCGAGTAACTTTATGAACCGTGTTGAAACTAATCATTATTATGATAGAAACACATTTATGTCGATATTAATCAATATTAATGATTATTTATGAAAACTCGGATTGTAACTCTAATTTGCTTTTAATTTGGAAAAGCTAGTTAAATAATAAGCATTAATCAATTAATATTTATTTCTGAAAAACCGAAGTGATACTCAAGTGTATTTTATTCAGAAAACTAATGAATAATTATTAACCATGTTAACTTTAATATGAAAAATCGTATATTCCTAAATAGATTTTAATTAAGAAGAGGCATTTAAATAACATTTAATCAACTTAATATTGAATAAAAATTCAGAAACATATCACATGGTAAATGACAGTGCTAACGTGTAGTTTATGTTGGTATGAACCTAACGCAACGAAAACGGATTAAATCGGAGTTAAAACGTGGATTTTATGGAATAAACAAGGCTCCAGGGACCTATAAGCAGTTAACCGTAGACTCTAGGGTGTTTTCTGTAAACGTGCATAGACACAAGGTATGCTCCAAAGGTTACAGCGTTCTCCAGGGGCCTAATCGCGAAACCACCATCGTCTTCCTCTGTATCGACCGGAAGGGGAACTCCTGGGCGCTGAGCTCGCCG
The DNA here is from genome assembly GCA_033239725.1 of Echinochloa phyllopogon. Classification (NCBI taxonomy): domain Eukaryota; kingdom Viridiplantae; phylum Streptophyta; class Magnoliopsida; order Poales; family Poaceae; genus Echinochloa; species Echinochloa phyllopogon. The sequence continues at coordinate 18,331 of BTCW01000715.1, read as the reverse complement.
GCGGTCTGGTGGGCGGGGGTCCAAGGCGAGGTGTGCAACAGGGGAGGAGGATGGGGGGGGGATCTCGTGAAGGCGCTTACCCCCAGCGGAAGTGGACGGTGGTCGCCGACATGCCCGGCCAGAATCGAAGCAGGGGGTAGCGGCCGGCTTTCACGCGGGTGAGGAGTTCTGGCGTCGATTCAGCGACGAGAGGTGGTCGATTCGACGCGTCTCGTCGAGGGGAAGATCTTTGCGGCCTCGGCTTTCCTCCACGGCGATGGAACCGTCTAGTCGGCGATGATGGCCTCCAGTGGCGTCGTCGTCGCGCGGGGATGCTCCTCCGGCGACCAAGCGGCGAAGAGAAGTGGTGGAGGAGCTTCGTCACGGCGAGGAGGTGCTCGATGTGGCTCCCATTGGCTCCAAAGGGGCTCGTCGCCGGCGAATCGGCAGCCATGGCGGGCGGCGGCGCGGTGTGAGGAGGAGGCGGCGGTGGTGGTGAGGAGGTGCTGAGAGGCGTGGGGGCGGCGGCTTTAAAGGGACGCGGACCCGTGCTTGGCGTGGCGCTCACGCCGAGGAAGGCCGGGGCGGTGGCGCGGCGCTGATTGCGGGGTGGCGGGATCACGGCGGCGGCGGCGCGCAGCGCGTCGCGCGGGGACGGGGGCAGGCGGCGCGCGTTGCGCGCGGCTGGGCCGGGAGAGCAGAGTGGGCCGGGGCGGAAGCGGGAGCTGGGCCAGATGGGTGGCGCGTTGGGCCCACGCCGGGCCGAGCAGGCTCGGCCCGAGGGAGAAAGGGAGAATGGGCCAGTGGGGAGAGATGGGCTTCGGAGAGGCGATGGGCCGAGAGAATGGCCGAGCCAAGCTGGGCCGCGCAGGGGAAAAAGAGAGGAGGGAGGGAAAGCAAGCCAGGGGAAAAATTGGAGGGGGAGAAGTAGGCCGCTGAAAAAGTTCAGGGAGCAAAACCGAACCATGGGCCCAAAAACTTTTCTAGAGCTCCAAACAAAGTGATTCAAATTTGAATTTAAATAAATTTAAATTCTTGTTTGAACCACAAGCAATACAAAAATAAATGCAGCAGCATGAATGCAACACACTCGAAATTTAAACCTATATTGATTTAATTTAATTTAGAAAAACAATTTTTCCCTTACTAAATTCCCTGTAAATTATATAAAGCTTGGAAAATTTTAGGAAATTGAGAAAATCATTATATTAATTATGCTAACAAATCACATCCCAAAATCCAAAAATTTTTGGGTGTGACACTCATTTTCTAGTTGATTGCCTTGCGATACATCATATGTTCTTTCTTCCATACTAATGTGGCTCTCTTCCGGAGGACCGGACATGCCTTTATAGAATTGAGTAATGTATTCTTTGAGGTTTTGCTGACCTTCTATTTTATCTCCCTCATGATCAAGGGAAAATATTCGTTTTTTTCGATGCTTGCCATTTGCCACCATCTGGAAATATTTGGTATTACTATCTCCCAGAAGGACGTCATTTACTTTAGCTCGTTGGTAATATCTCAGGTCCTCCTCTCTCAGGAGCTTTGTGAGATCATCACGAGCTCTTTCAAGCTGTTCTCTCTCCCGTTCGGTTAGATTTCTATATTGGGCTTGAGTGTCAAGCGTGGTCACAACATTTTGAAAATGTTCTTTTTGAGCTTTGTACAGCCCATGGTGATGGCGAGCCCATCCCCGAAGAAGTTGTCGTAACGCTCCCATTTTTCTATTCCATCGTTGGACTGTGTTTTGCCCTTCAACCGGTTGATTCCAAATCACTCTGACTTTTTTTTAAAGCCATCGCGAGCCAGCCAGCTAAGTTCCATCTTGAACTACTTAGGCTGTCCAGAAAAAGTTGGATCTCCCGTCTCTAGAATTAGTGGTGTGTGATCTGAAATCCCGCGGCCTAAAGCTCGTACCTTAACTAAAGGGTATTTTAATTCCCATTCAGTACTCATCAAAACTCTATCAAGTTTTTCATAAGTCGGATCCAGAAGTGTATTTGCCCAGGTAAATTGTCTACCTGACAAATCAATCTCCCGAAGATCGAAACTATCAATGACTGCGTTGAATAGAAAAGGCCATCAGGGGTTAAAAGTATATTTGTTCTTTTCTCTGCTGTGTCGCATTATAATAAAGTCTCTCCCTATTAAAACAGGCAAAGGATTCTGTTGGCATGTTCGTACTAGTTCCGACAAAAAAGCAGACTTATAATCGTCTTGAGCCGGTCCGTACACCGCCATCAGTATCCACTTGAAATCATCTGTCCATTTCGCAGATGGAATTTGACAAAAAATTCCCCTTCAACGATAATAGAAAAATCAAGTATTAGGGACTGCCTAAGAGGATTCCTCCGGATCGTCTTCTAGGGGGCAAGCAGTGCCAAACAAAATCCGCGTCCCCGGAGAGACGGTTAAGATTAGCTCGAGACATATCTTGCCTACCAATCTCCATAACTACAACAAAATCCAAACTATAATCCCTTATTGCTTCTGAAATATACCGGTATTTAGCCAAGTCTGAGAGACCTCTACTATTCCAGTAAAAGCCTTTCATGGAGAGACTCTGTTGTTTTGTTTTTTGCTGCTTATGCCGCCCTTTATTTTTCTTGGACGAGGATTTAGTCCTTCGACCACATACCTGTAGATCACATATTTTTGTGCCCAGGTCCAAGTATTCTAGATCCATATCCATTAAATCCTTCACTAAGTGCGATAGAAGATCATTATTAGCCTCAAGATCTTCTCCATCACTATAGTCAAAAGGGTTATCCTCTATATTTTAATTTCCTATGCACTGAGATTTAGGTTGTACCATGGTTTTGTCAATCTCTATTCTCTCAAGTGCACTGCATGATATGTTAATTGCATCCGTATTACGACCCAATGAAACTCCAATGGAATCTAAATTAGCAATACACGTGTCTTTAGATATCTTACCACTGCTGGAGTGCGTCGGAGTTGCCGAAGTCTGTGATGCTAAGGTACCTTCCAGGTTCTTAGCCGCTGCAGGCTTCATAGCTCTCTCCAATACCATCTCATCTGCACTAGGTAATCCATCCACAGACAGAGTATTATTAGCTCTCGCGCTATGTCATTTTCCATCAACGAGAACTGAGCCACTAACTGAATTATCAATTCCTGAACCTGTAATGATCGATCCCGATGGTGTCCCAAATCCTGTTGGTGACCGGCGAAACTCCGTTAGGCCAACTGAAATCAAAACAGGTTGTGGTGAACAAACATGATCATTGGAGCTCATATCAAAATTATTCTGTAACGGAGTTGAAGCAGATAGTTGCTCCCCATTTATTACTAACAATTCATTTACAGCCTGCTTGCTTAACAACTCACCTGCAACTGTCGAGGTTGGTGATGTTGTCCTCGTCGTGACCAGCCCTGTCACCCTCGCGTCTGCCCCCAGCTGGTCAGCGCCTGCAGCCATCTCGGCGACCCGCAGGGAGTCACCAATAGCTATCACCTCAGCGCCTGGCGTCAGTGGCTCGGCGTCCGTAGTCAGTGACTCGGTGTCTGCAGCCAGCGACACAGCGCCTACGACCATCGCCTCAGCGCCCAGCTGGAAACTAGGTCCCGCGTCTCGAGCTGCTGCGTCTACATTTAATTTACCTGAAATTCCAAAATCACAACGTGAGACTCTGTTGTTTAAATTGGAACGATATGGAGGTGAGTGGCGTTCGAGATACTTACTTTTATTGCTTTCATGGCCTTGGCTGTGCGGTTACAAAACTTACTTTTATTGCAAAATGTTACAAACTTCTACTGGAGGCAACTTATCTCCTTCTTTCATCATCACAAGTGGCTTCCACGATGGGCATGGTCGATTTGTCCCCAAAGGCGTGAGCGCCATCTGCATCGGCTCTGGACCATTTCCTCACTGATTATTATTTTTTCAGTGTTATCTGAGCTGTTCTGCGCCCCTTCACCCCTCATTTTCTTTGCAGCAGAAGTCTTGTCAGCACTGTCCCCATTCCCTTTGTCCGAACCAGGGCCATCCTGATCCATAGAATCAAAGACATCCGGCGGAGCAACTGCTGGCTGAAAGTCCGCGGCCTCCAGGGTATATGTGACATTGTATCCAACATTACCAAACACCAGATTAGTGGTGATAGGTAAGAGGCGCTTGTCCACCACAGCAACCTTCACCCTGATAATGCCTTTCTTCCTGTATGTTAGCATGTCGACCTCTCTAGTACTCCCAATCTCTTTGCCCAATGCCCAGAAAACTAGGAAGTGTCTGTATTTGTGCGGTACATTGGTAATGTGTACCCAAACTTTCTCTAACTCATAGGCTGGAACAATGTCTTGGTCGATCTACCACTCAGAAACTGTAATAGCTAGTGACACCATGGTTCGTCAACTAGTACCTGATATCAACAATACTACGAAGAGTCTCCTCATTAGGGAAAGCTACCAGAAAAGAATTCTCACCATGTGGCAAGGCTTCCCATCCCCACTCCAGCCGAGTGATTCTTGCAATTTCTGTCTGTATCACATCTGCAGAAATAGGAGGCCTAGTCACTGTCACAGGCCCGGTGGGAGCCGGGTCTGGTGTCTCCAATTTGTAGTCAACATCAGCCACCTGAACAAATGCTAACTCCTTCACAGACCCATAAAATGACGTAATATCTCTAAGCCACTTCAGAATTGGGCATTTAGCAGACAAGTGAGAATTCTTTTTTATTGCAGATGACACAATCTAAGTCAGCCCGACATTCATCATTGACATGACCATTGCACTTACATCTGAAACAGAAAGTCCATTTCTTCTTCAAAGTATTCTGATCAGCCCCTTGTTGCAAATTCTGTTGCTGTCTGGCCTCTCCCTGCCGACTGGACTCGGCGTGTGAAGGAGGGGGCAAAGCTTCGTACAGGCTGCCAAGTCCTTCCATGGGCATCACCACCAGTAGCATCACCTTGTCCATGATCCCCACGACCTGGGCCTCGGTCGTCGCCATCACCACGACCTGGGCCATCGCCACGCTCGGCTGCGCCACGGTTCTGATCACCACGTCCAGCTAGACCCTCGGCCCTGGCCTTCGCCGCGTCCTGCTGACCCACACCCATGGCCGTCACCGCGCCGGCTGGTCCGCGTCCCCGACCGTCACCACGCCCAGCCAGTCCGCGGCCCTGGGCGTCGCCACGCCCGGCCGGTCTGCGCCCCTGGGCGTCGCCCCGCCCAACCGGCCAGTGCCCCTGACCTTCTCCACGCTCGACGCATCCAATGGGGCGGCGTCCCTGAGGCAGCGCCCTCGGGTGATTGGATGGCATCGCCGGTGCCCTGACAACCTCCACGAACGAGCGCCCTGACGATAGCGGTGGCGGCTTGGATTCAACTCGTACTGGTTCCGTCCAAATCGACACAGGAGACCTAGGAGGGCGACCGGAAAAAATTGCCCACTAGGGCTCCCGTCCGCACGGCTGGGCCCGCAGGGTCATAGTTTTCCCTTGAATTTGCGATGATTCAAATTTAGGGGGCTCCAAATTGTGTTGTAATCATTCTGGGAGAAAAGCGTTTAGCGTAATTTGAGTCAGTTTCCTTTTCGGCAAGGGGCCTTTCCATGAGCGCATAGCGAAACCTTTTGGTTTCACAGCGGGATTTGCGGTAGCAGGGTGATGACTCGCTAGAGGAGAGACTTTATCAGTACATGCCGATTTATCACCAGGCGTCTGATCATGTTCCCACCATCTAGTTCCTTTCGGAAACCCAACCCGGTCCCAAAACCTTTTAATTATCTTCTCATCACTCTCCCAATCCGATATATTTTTGATATGGTCGTTTGCCTCATCTGGAGTGAATCCTGCCATGATGCATTCATGGTAGGCCTCTTCAAATGAGCGCGAGTGATCAATAATATCTTCGTTCGATAAGCTAACCGGAGAACGAGGAGCCATGCTTCCTGTTAATTCTTCGGCAGAATAAGTACTTTTCTCAGGGGAAAAATCCTCCATGATGTGTTCATGGGAGGCTATATCCCGATTTGTAAAAACCTCATTTGGACTTGTTGATGATACGAACAAAGAACATACCTGCATCGGCGCTAAGGTGAGTCGACGACTACGAACTGTATCTGCACATTCCTCTTGTGCTGAAGGAGATGCAGTCGTGGATGAGTTCGAGAATCCGCTGTTGCCGGACCCGCTACAGGTAGCGGGTAAGGTTGAGGTTGATCTGCTGGCCTCCGAACCACCCGACAGCGGTGAGACGACGCCCTCTGACACCGGCCGATCTTCATCACAGCTCCAGAATTTTGAGGAGCTTCGCGTGTCAGACAGGGGATCCGAACCCCCCCGTCGTCGGCTTGCCCGCGACACCACTGGAAGTCAATCCATAGGAATTTGGTTGTACCGATCCTTTGATGCAAATGACTACCATAGGAAATATTCCTTGGGAACTAATTCCTACAAAAATCCTATGATATCCCTCCAATCCAAAGGAGCCCTAAGGCATTTTCAGAACTGAGAAGACTTGCATGCTTTTCAAAACAAGTGGAGCCACGCTTGCTGCTGCATGAGTGCTGCAGCTGCTTTCAAAGGCAACGCTGTTTGCTAGCTGCAGCTGCTGCAGCGGCAGTGCATCTGCAGCAGCAGCCAGTGCAGCCGATGGCACCCAACATTGCTAAACCATTTTGCAGATATCTAGCAAAAGGAAGAACCAACTGAGGATGTGGCTGCGTACCTAAGGGGCCTCTCTTGTCGCGCCTAGCTGAAAGCTTCTCAAAAATTTCTTCCTGCCTTGCTTCATAATACTTTCGCTGAGCTGGCGTGCAAGCTTCAAGATCAATCCGAAGGATCCTTTCATCCTCTTGCTCCTCCTTCTCTTGCCTGTCCATGTCACGCTGCTCACGCCCGAACTGAAATTTGTCTTGCTCAAGTTTATTCTTCGCTTTCTCAATCTGTAACAATGACTCATTATGGCTTCGCATTTCCTCGTACCGCTTCTCATCTATAGATTGTTGCTGCTGGAAACGATCATTTTTGCGCGCAGCTTCTTCCTGCATAAAAGAAATCCTTTGCAATGATAGATCTTGCAGCCTCGCAGCATACTCTGCAGATGTTGTTGAACCCGCAGAAGAATTTGCTTTCTTCTTGGCTACTTGGCCTCTTGCCATCTGATCCAGTTGGGCTAGAATTGTCATCTCCAAGGTTGATGGTGTCCTCGCCAAAACCATCACCTCGAGCTGCCTTTCCAAAAGCTCTGGACTTTGGATCCTGCCATTTGGGCTCATCCTTCATGATCTCTCAACAATGCAGGTAAGAAAAGTTGTGTTTGAGGATTGCAGCAAAATTAGCTGCTGCATGAGTGGTCTGCATCAGGAAACAATTGCTCTTAAAATTACAAGAAAATGCATATATAACAATCAGGTATTGGCTGCTAGTAAATTAGAGAGATATATCTGTACTATGCAAATAAATCAAAAAGCAGATATATATAACATGTGTACAAAGTGCATAGAACTGAAATGGGTCAACAGATTGCAAACCTTATCAGCATCAGACATCCCGCTAGGATTCTCCCGAATGGCATCAGCATAGAAGGATGAGAACTTCCCCACTTCACTTTTAATAATGTCCCAACGGCTCTGTAGAGACCTCTTAGTCCTTTCTGGGTCTGACTGATGATCCCCTCCTCAAGTTGTAGCGCCGCAGAATTCTACCCCACATATGGTATCTTTTTTTTTGTCCATTACTTGTAATTGGATCACAGCTTATTTCAAGCCATGACTTCACAAGGTTCACATCTTCTTCTGGGGCGAAATTGCACAACTTGGTCCTACTGCCCTCCTTTGTCCTCTTCCCTTTTTCTTTAGGCGGTGGACAGAGTGATGGAATTTAGTGTATATGGCCCATTTAGAATCCATCAAGAAATTCCTAAATTCCTAAATAAATCTCAAAGGCCCACGTGTGCATGAGGAAGTGGTGCAATGGTACAACCTTTAGTCTCACATTGCTAGTTGAGAAGAGGGATTACCAACTTAAATATAGAAGTTGTCTCCACTCCTCCAAGCTATGTGTGTGGGGAGAGAAGGGAAGCTCCACACACGCGCGTGCTCGCTCGCCCCGCCCACCGGATTCCGGCTCCTCCACCTGTACCTAAATCATAGTCGAAAAACATATAAAGATGGTAGCGATGTACATCCAAATTTCGATTGGTTAGGGTCCATCCTGAAATCATAGTCGAAAAACATATAAGAGCATCTCCAAGAGACTAGCCAAATTATTTTCTAAAGTTAAATTTAGCTATTGTTAGAGAAAAAACGTTTCCAACAGACTCTGTAAATTTAGTGGCTCCTAGCTATTTTTAGCTAGCCTACCTCACTAGCCATCTTTACAGAATCCGTTGGATTACTCCATTGAATTAGATGGCTTTCTATTTTAACAAAGGGTTATAATCTCCATATTTAGCTAACACAAAACAGAGTCTCTGATGGTAGCGATGTACATCCAAATTTCGATTGCTGTAAGACAGGTTAGCTTTATGCTTTAATGTGGTTCTGTTGGCTTGAGTAAGCAAAGATGCCGTCCTACGGGGCATTCTTGAAAGAACACACCTATATGAGCCTAACTGTAAAACGTTGCAGTCTATGAGATTTAGGTGATCTCTAGTAAGCTTATGAAGAGACCAGGGAGTAAGATGTATATGCTCCACCCGCAGGGTAGGCTACTGGCAGCCATGTACTGGTTCTGACTTTGAGTGAAACTTGTTCGCACAAAACTTGTAATTTAAGGCTTAGTCCATTGTCAAGTTGTGAATGAGTGTAGCTTGAAGCTCTAGGGGAGAGTTCAACTTAACAGTCCTTGCTGAAACACTGGTATATAAACAATAGTGAGAGACAAGCAAAATGTCTGATGGGTATTTGAGATCTGGTGGGGGATTGATGGAATTTAGTGTATGTGGCCCATTTAGAGCCCATGAAGAAATTCCTAAATTCCTAAATAAATCTCAAAGGCCCATGTGTACATGAGAAAGTGGTGCAATGGTACAACCTTTAGTGCTACATTGCTAGTTGAGAGGATGGATGGCCAACTTAAATATGGAAGTTGTCTCCACTCCTCCAAGCTATGTGTGTGGGGAGAGAAGGGAAGCTCCACACGCGCGCGCCCGCCCCGCCCCGGCCCGGCGGGTCGAAGGGCGCGGGCGCACGACGTCTGCGTGAATGGTCCGCCTAATTCCGGCTCCTCGCCTTGCGTGAGCGCGACTTTCTTTTGCAGTTTTCATTTTTGGTTTTCTTGGCGATCAAGTCGGTTTAGATCACGATCGTGACGTGAGACCGTGGGCTTCCCTATATATCCGACCCATCGGCCTCTGCCAAAACACATCTAATCAACCTAGGGTTTTTGCCTCCTCTCGCTGTTGCGCCGCCGCTGTAGTCTACTCCATCCCGATCGCCGGCGTGCACCGGCGAACGGGAGAGCAGGTCTCCAGAACCTTTCGTCCTTGTGATCTTGCAGCGGGAGAGGGCGAATAAGGTTTTTGGGAAGCGCTCCGCGCGACTGCTCCAAGTCTTCGTCACGGCTCGTCTTTCGTCAAGGTTCGGCGTTGTACAAGCTCGTTGTCTGCAGCGCTGATTGCTTCGTCCCGTTGGAACCGTCGACATCGCTTCATCAACACCCGTCGCCACGGCTGCTCCGCACGTCCGCTGTACGTACGCCGTGTTCAGATCTATTATTTCATCATGCTTTCTGAGTTATTCATGATGATGTTAATGTTCACTAGTATGTTAGAGAGTTCCATGCCAGTTTTAATTCGTGCCATGATTATTGCTGTTCGGATTTTAATCAATAAATTATCTATTTTTCCAACACAGAGTTGCTCTTTCTCCACCTGTACCTCGTCTACTACAAATGCATCTGCATTTTCAGCTGGCTGAAACACTTGTGGGATGCTACTATTTGGATGCATCATTGAGACATTGGGTGGAAGCTGCTGCAATCCTTGGGGGAACAGGATGGAGGACCTGGGAACCCATACATGTATGGGTCCCAGGCACCCTGGAAGGGAGGAATGTTGCCTCCAGGAAAAGCTCCATGTGATCCATCTTGGGGCTGGTCAGGGTGCATCCTGAAATCATAGTCGAAAAACATATAAAGATGGTAGCGATGTACATCCAAATTTAAATTAAATGTAGGCAGAATTGTTATCACAATTACATCTCCAATCACAAGTTGAACATGATATATGCACAGCAGCATGGCCGTAGCCCCATGGGTCAAGGCTGGATTAATTTCCTTTATCTAAAAAAAATATGCACAACAGCATGCGCATTCACATTTGCAACAAAATAAAAAGATGTGCAAATTACAAGATGCTGTTTTTTGGCTGAACTAGAGAGCCAAATTAAATAGCAAATAAACTACTTAAATATCCATTTGCAAGTTGCAGGCCTTAAATTTAAGCCACCGGCCCATCTAGATTGTAGAGCAGTAGAGGCATACCGTCACTTTCAATTTAAGCCACTGGCTACAAGAGCACTATGAAATTAACACATCGTGAAATACCATGTATTCACATTATCAAATCACACCACTAACGTGTTCTTTCTCATATAAATGAGGGATTGCATATCCAATATATTAGACAAGGATGACAGTGAAATTCAAATCAGATGTGCAAATGGATCAACGGTGACAGTGAAATGCAATGCTGCTCCACTAGTAGCTAGTTCCATTAGGTGGTTTAGTTGTTCTTTACAAAATGGATATTGATATAACTAGCTACATGAGATTAGCTACCTCGGTTGTCCTTGGTGTGGAGTGCTCCCTCTTCAGCAGCTCGGCGACGATGACCTTTATGACGGTTCGGTGAAGCTTTTCTATGACTTCAAAACCCAAGCAAATTCTAAACTAACATAAAAAGTATGGTCTAGCATGAATGCTTCAAACAAATATTATAACTTATGATTCATTATTTTAGCTGATAAAATTATTATTTCCTATGGTTAAATAATTTTTTTCATATGTACAAATATTGGCAAAATTTTAGAAATATGAAAAAAATATTTTATTAATTAGTGTTTCTTATTCACATCCCAAAATTAGAAATTTTGAGGTTGATAATATTAGACACTCGACAAGATCACGGCAAACACATTGTTTGCATCCAACACAACAAATTAGAATCTTCATGATTGTATTTTTTTTTTAAACTAAAGGAAACGTCGTCATGGAGAAGTTGCGGGGGCGCAACAGCCATGGCGATGGCGATTCCGTTCGGGGCGTTCCGGCGCCGTGGGGACGGAGAAGCCTCCCCTGTGCCGGGGGGCGACGGCGATCGGTCTGAATCCCTTGGGCGCGCCGAGGCTGGGCATGGTGCTAGCGGCGCGGGAGCCGGCGGCGTCGTAGAGGCCGGGCGGCGCTGTCGACGTGGAGCATCCTGCCGTCGTGTCGTCGGAAACTGCTTGAAGCGCATGGTCGGCGCCGGCAGCCTCTCTCGATCCTTCCTCCCTTCCTAGTCCTACCACCAGAGATTTAAAAGAGGAAAGTTTTTTTTCTATTATTTTTATTTACGGAAGGAGGAGTGCGTGCGTGATCTTTCTTTGTCGAGAGCGAGTCGGAGTAGTAATGGATAGAAGACCGATACGTACACGGTACACACCAAAGAATATACATATAAATCCCGATGGAGGCTGTCTTGGTTCTTCATCGATCCAAACAAATTAAAATCCTTGTGTCCAAAATGGGTGCGGCTACAATGGCGGCAGCAGCAGCGATGCACGCCGTCCTCCCAAAGCTCACCGCCGCCCTGCTCCTGCAACAACCGGGAGGCGGCGGCGAAGAATTCGTCGTCAATGGCGGACCACGACAAGACCTCACGTTCCTCAGAGACGAGCTCCGGCTGCTGCAAGCCTCCTTGCAGGCTGGCACGCAAGGCGATGATCGTTGCCCGCACCTGGAAGAGTGGTCGCGTAAGCTCCGGGACCTGTTCATCTCCGTCGAGGACAGCGTCGACGCGCTGGTCCGCCGCGCGGAGCGCAAGAAGGCGGCGGCGGCGCACCACCGCCACGGGCTCAGATTCAGGCTCGTGGACAAGTTGATGGATTCGACGGCGGCCAGCCGCCGATTCCGAGGGTTGAGGTCCCGGCTCGAGCAAGTGAGCGAGGGGTGGCGGAACATGTACCAGCTCACCGTGGCGTGTTCCCGCCACCGCCGGAAAGTCCAGGAAGCCGGCGCGATCCCGTCGAGGTCGAACAGTGAGCCGCTCCCGCACCCGGAGCTCCGCGCGGACGCGGCGAGGCTCGCGGCGACCCTGGACGGCCGGCGGGACGAGGTCGCGCGGCTGCTCCTCCTCGCCGGAGACGACGAGCGTGGGAGGGTCGTCGTCTCCATTCACGGATCCCCAGGCCTGGGGAAGACGACGCTCGCCAGGGAGGCCTACCACGCGGTCCGGAGGCGATTCGACTGCGTGGCTTGGGTATCAACGCCGCCGGGCCGCGACACGAGGGACGTTCTCTGGAGCATACTTGGCCAGGTCGACGGCGACTATCGCGGCGGCGGCGGCGGCGATGACGGCACAAGCAGGGATCTCGTCGGAGGCATCAGAGAATGCCTGCGGCATAAAAGGTACCTGGTTGTTCTTGATGGTATGGGCAACCGACAAGCGTGGGGGATCATCGGTGGAGCTTTGCCGCTTAACCATCTTGGCAGCAGAGTACTCATAACGACATGCTCCATTGATGTCACCAACTCATGTAGCTCCGGGAACGGCAGTGTCTATTACATAAAACCTCTCGGCCTAGGAGATTCTTGGACTTTGTTCCGCCAGAGAATACTTGGCTCTCAGGAGAGGAGTGATACCAATTTTGTGGAAGAAGACATTGCTATCAAAATCGCCAAGAAATGCTCCGGTATTCCGCTAGCCATAAGCACCATGTCGAGCTTGTTGGCTCACAAACCAGGCGCGTTACAATGGATGCATCTGTTGAATTCTATGACTTCTCGATCTCTCTGGTACATGAACAATCAAGGAATGAGAAACTTATTGTCCCTCGCCTATAACAATCTCCCGCACCATCTGAGGCTGTTCCTCTGGCATCTAAGTATGTTTCCTGCTGATTATCCAATCGACCATGACCGCGCCATAAGGAGCTGGATAGCTGAAGGACTGCTTGTACGGGAGGAACATGGAAAAACTGTCATGCAAGTAGGACAGAGCTACCTTGACGAGCTCGTGGATAGGCATATGATCCAACCTGATCACGGCAGTAACTACGGCAAAACCAAGGCCTACATAATCTCAGCCATGATGCTCGAGATTTTGAGATCCGAATCAGTCAAGGAGAATTTCGTCACCATATTAGAGAATGGCAAGCCTACGTCTGCTCTGCCTAGCAAAGTTCGCCGGCTATCCATCATCAACACCAACAGTGGGCATGACGTCCCAGCATCACTGTTCAAAAGAAATGGCATAGTCCTATCATCAGTGTCCACGTCACATATCCGCTCGTTGTACATCTTTGACAGTGTTGGGAAGAAACTTACCTTTAAGCATTTGACATCTGTGCGGATATTGGACCTACAAGGTTGTAAGGACCTGAAGAACCACCATGTTGAAGAGATTTCTGGGCTTCAGGATCTAAGGTACCTGAGCATCCGAGACACACCCATCAGTGAAATCCCAGATCGAATTGGCCAGCTACAATACCTGACGACGCTTGATCTTCGGTGTACTCAAGTACAAGAATTGCCTAAGAGTGTTTTGCAGCTGCAGAGCCTCAAGCATCTACTTCATGACATTTTATAGAGCAAAATGTTTGCAGTGGAGCAACTTGGTAATCTATCTCAACTAAGCGAGCTAGTGTTAGGGTGGTTTTCCAGAAATAGAATCCAACTACACTGAGAGATTGAACATTTAGCCTTCTCTCTTCTTTACAGATTGAACAAGATGTGAGTCCCTGTATATAAATGACACTATGGCAGACTGGCAGTGGTCTCAGGATTCAGCTGAAAATGATGTTATGTGGCCCTGATCCCGGAGTGGTTCAGATCGATCTCCTGAAAGTCTGACATATGGGTGCATTGGTGGTACTAAACAATAAAGACCTACAAATGTTGATTTAGTTCCCCATATAATCAGAAGTCACTTTCCTTCAGAACAGAACTGAAGCTAGTGCTATGTGTATATTATTTTGAGGATGTGAGTGGAAATAACTAAACAAGTTCCTATTAGCTTAACTGAGTCCCATACTCGTGTTGTGTTGATAACAGAATTCCTAGCGACTATTCGGGCTGTTGTCCTGATTTTTTTTCTTTTAGTGTGTATTTTGACGTGTAAAAAACTATATGGAATCTCCACATTAATTGTTTACTTTCCTTTTACAGAAACTTAATTGTTTAGCCTTAACTTTGCTTAGTCATGTGTAAACTGATTTACACTAACACTAATGCCACATAAACATTTAACTGATCTGAACTTTTGCACGTTAACTTAATTGCACAAGAGATTTATATGCAGTGGTACTGATTGGTCATTAAAACTTGCATGCTTAGATGTGCAGTGGAACTGATTGCACAAACAGGCGTAAACAATATGATAAAGCACTAATTCTCGGAGGTTCCATTACAACCTCAGACCCACTTGAATCAAAATCCTAATAACTAACAATTTTACCTTTTTGATGTTTCTGTGTCATAAAACACACACATCAGGTTGCAAAGATTTTAGAGTTCAATCTCAATTTTACTTAGAAAGTGAAAGAAGGTTAAGCGAACTAAATTTTTTATCACTTTTATGACTTCACACCCAGCAGCTCCCTGTCATGTCTACGTTGCTGCGTTTTGCATGCAGACTGGGCGTTTTGCCAGGAACATGGTGGATCCGAGCTTTATTTTACTATAAGCTGATAGTAGTGTTGACACGGAATCACGCCAACAAACTTGCCGCTGCCCTAAGCAAAACCGGTCAGAACTCTTTTGGTAGGGTGACGGTGAAAACCTAAAATCTCGAGCTCGATCGGGAGGTACTACCCCGTCGGAGCTTGAGAGTCTAGGGTTGTTCTAGGGTCGGCAGACCACCTAGAACGTCCTCAAACTTCATCGAGACGAGAGAAGAGTAGAAGATACAAAGTTAGGGTTTGGAGGTAAAAGGTAATGCAAAACATAGAAAGATAAATGTATTTGATCGATTGGATGATACTCAATCGGCCTTAGCCATTTATATTAATAGGGCAGGATGGTCTTACCCCGTTAGAAATCGAAACTCTAACAAATCTCGTGCTAAAATACAACTCCAACTCGGATTACACGGCCTAAAACCGGTCTGACCAGATTAGGAACCGGTTTGACCGGTCTGCCCAAGTGCAGAATCTTCCCGAAGCCATAACTCTCTCATCTGGAGTCCAAATTAAGCGTTTCGCATATGCATTTTGATCGTCTTGACGAGGGCTACGCAATGGTGAAGTCCAATTTGCATTTTGACAATGTTTCCTAAACCGGTCGGACCGGTTTGTGCATACCGGTCAGACCAGTTTGCACAGCCGTGCCAATTTTGGTCGTCAACATATGCCCCCCTGTTTTTTGACAAAGCTTGCATGCCAAAAAATAAACTTCTGGATCAAAATTATCTAAGGATGATGATGAACAATACACCAGCCATATATTAGCTCTAAGGGCGATAAATATATTATCGGCCATAACTTGCTCAAGTTGATTATGAAACAACTTGTTTCGGCCTCGACACTTGAACCGACGGGTCTATTCTTATGACACCTTTGTATCTTTCGTTGAACTCGTAAGCCTTTCTTCACCAATTATCATATTTTTTTCCTTTACCCTTTTCGGCTTGATCCGGCCAAATTAACACTTTTGGATTCATTAATTCAAGTATGTGTATAGGAAAAGGATTTTTATCGATCTGCATCGTATCAATAAATAATTGTCCATCATTTATGGCCGATTGTATTTGCCTACGGAAAACATTGCAATCATTAGTAGCATGAGAATAAATATTATGGATCTTGCAATAAGCTCGCCGTTTCAACTCATCATTCGGCGGTATAGTATGAGAAATTTTTTTTTCCTAACCTTTGAAAGCTCATAAAAGATCTTGTCACACTTATATACATCAAAAGTAGATTTAACTTCTTCGTGCTGATTTTTGTGAATCAGCTTGAGAGAAGCACAATTGCTAGGCTTATCTTTAGATGACCATACAAATTCAACAGCATAAACCTCTTTACCCTCATCGTCTGAAGAATCATAATTTAAAACATGCATAATTGTTTCCCGAAGTTCAGATTCGTTGTTTGCCCAAAGGCCACCCAAAAGAACAGCGAATCCTACGTCTCCATTGAGGAAGCCCCTAGTGACCCAAAGGTCGAGCTATCTCCTCGGTTCCACTAACTTGATCTTTTCCCCGAGAGAGGCAAGACCACACCTGCACAAACAATCCGTGACACACCACAACCTTGGTGGCTCACCGGCGATGTCTAGCCATCTAGGAGGCTTCACCTCCAAGAGTAACAAATGCTTCAAATAGATGCTAGACCTCAACCGCGAGTGCTCAAACTATGGATTCACTCTTCACTGATTTAGCTAGCTCTCTATAGCTCACACACACAATCTCTCTCAACCCAATCCAAAGATATGAACAAATTCAACCAACTCTCACAAAGAGAGGCTTGGGGAGAGCTTGCTAGTGCTTCAAGTGCTTCTGGACGCTCAAGGGACCAAATGAACCAACAGCCCTCAAAGGTGAGGGTTAAGGGGTATAATAAATACCCCACTCCACAAAAACTAGCCGTTATGTCAGAGGAAAACCGGTCACACCGGTTTCCAAAACCGGTCACACAGCTTTTCAAATAAAACTAGCCGTTACGCCTCTGAACTCCAAAACCGGTCACACCGATTTCCCAAACCGGTCACACCGGTTTGGGACCTGTCAGCATACTAATCCCCAAAACACACCTCTCAAAGGTTATCTCACATGGGTTGATCTATGAGCACTTTTGGTGTGTAGTTAAACAACTAATGTTGCATCCCTCTTGATAGTACGACATTCCTATACTCAAGATTGCAAATAATAAATGAAACCTCTACTTGAGCTTTCATGTCTTCATTGACGCCATACTTGATCAATATCAACTTGAGGGCTTCAATATCCTTTTCTTGTTGAGCAAATCCAACTTGAGCTAGTGACTTAGAATTTCCAAGTGTATGGTCATGAATCCATACCAATTCATAAGCCACTTCACCATATGATTCAACAAGGATGCATTGCATTGCTTCACTAGATAAGGCTTGATTAATGCCTAGGGATCAAACCACAACACTAGATTCTTCACCTTAGCAAAGTTCCTCGGCCACAAGTCTACCTTGTCCTTCACTTCGCTTAGTACCTCATCACTGGTCATCTAGTTTGATCCCTTTCATCCTATCTTGCCACTTTAAGTTAGGCATGAAATCCACATTGAAATTCATGTCTTCAACTAACCGAGATATATCCAATATCATCACATAGATTGTCCCAATATTATTTGACAAGCTTCCTCTAAATGAGACCTATCCATAAGCATAACCTTTTGTCTCATTTGTCATTTCTATTTACTTGTCATTAAACACTTTAGTCACATGGGACCACATCCACTTGTTTGCTTTCACAATATTAAATTAATAGAGCGCATACTCTTATCAACAATTACATCTCATGAATATGTTGTCATTTAAATCACCAAAACACATAAGTGCCTAGATGCACTTTCACATACCAAAACGATCGGGTTTAGGTTTAGAATCCTTACTTCGGCTTTCTTGAGCCAATGCTCTTTGTAAAACTTGATTAATGGTTAGAAACTCATAACCTTCTAATTTTTCTTTAATATGAGATCTCAAACCATTAAGACACAATTAAGCAAGATCCTTTTCAGAAATAATCAAACTACAACATCGGTTTTTTGTATCTCTAAATCTTCTAATATAATCGCTCATCACTCTTTTGCCTAACTGATATTAAATGAGAAAGTCTCAATTCATTATCACTATTGTAAAAGTGTTCATGAAATTTTTTTCTCTAATCGAGACCATGTATGAATAGAATTAGGGGATAATGATGAAAATCATGAGAAAGAAGTACCAGATAATGATAAAGGGAACATTCGGATTTTTAAATGATCAATATTACCATGAATACTCATTTGTGCATTAAATTTTCTAACGTGCTCTCATGTAGTTCTACTATCCTCCTTAGTGAATTTAATAAATTCCGGTACCTTAAAATTGTGAGGATATGATATAGTATCAAAACTCTCAGGATATGATTTTTGACACACTAGAGTTTTGTCTTTAAGCTCTACGCCGAAAGTTTCTTTAAACATAATAGTCAAATCCCTTTTATATTTTT
>BTCW01000714.1:0-20000 GCA_033239725.1 Echinochloa phyllopogon | reverse complement strand
TTCCATTTATGGCGTGAGGTTAAGTTAGTAAAGATCTGAAGTTCTGGTAAATAATAGGCAGGAACTGAAGAATGAGAAGAATAAAGTACCTCTCTGAATAGCTACTTTTCTTACTTATGTTTCTGATCAATAGAAAAGAGTTGCTGTCCTTCTTTCTGCCTTCCTCAGTTTGCGTTCTAGCTTTAGTCTTTAGTCATTTCGAGTTATGCATTTCGAATGCTCCCCTTCCAATGCATTTAATGAGATCCTGGGCTCTTCTACAGGTTACTCTCCTAAGTGGTGGATTGACTATCCTGCTTGTTCTGGATCTTGATGGTACGACGGGTAAGACCGAAGAGGCGGGTGAAAAGTACCCATTATATAGGTGAGGCAAGATATGCTTGTCCCGAGGTGCTGCTTTCATCATTCCCATTTCATTCATCCGTTCAAGTCGGAGCCAACGATGTAAACCCAGAAGCATTCACTACGGTCATTCTCAGGGGGGGCGAGATTCTAAGAAGAGGGACTACATTCAGTTCATTATTAGGACAGAGTGAATCTTTCGATTCTGTCCTCCATCAATACCACACACCAAAAAACACTTCTTACTTCTTTTTTCTTTCCATTGAATCTCTTTATCCCGGTATCAAATAATCTCACCGATCCCTTACTCTTTGAACTCGGACTCCCATCCAAAGACTAGCTATTCTTCTTAGCAGTTTCACAAGTGAATGGTTTGATTCTTTCCCCTCTGGTCACTTCACTACCTGGATCCTCATCTCTTGAACTCGTTCTGGCAGCTAGTTTAAAGGCACGGGCATCTCGTCTAGTATAGATCGATTTTTTAAGAGCTGCCAGTGCTCTAAACTGGTTCAATTTCTCCATTTACCAGTAAACTACTGGTTTTCTGCCAAATGGCTAAACTTCCCCTAGTGCCAGTATAAAAGTTTACTATCTAAACTCTAGGTCATAAAGTATAGCTGGTGCCTATACTTTGTAGAAAGATGGAAAATTGGAAGAATTACCCTTGTTCCAAATACAGCTCAACAAAGACCGCAACCCTTCAACCACCAACACTTGCCCACTCCTAAACTTGAATTTCCTATGTTTAATGGAGGGGAGAACGAGGGAATGGCTTGACAAGTGCGAGAAGTATTTGAAGTTGTTCAAAATAAATACCCTTCAAAAAGTGAAAGGAGTAGTCAGAGAAGGCATGGGCTGGAATGAGTTCTTGAACGAAGGTTTGACCAGGAAGGATAATTTGCAAAAGGAATCGCTCGTATAAATCGTACAACATATGTTTCGTGGGCCTCGCACGTGCGTGTTGGTTGACAGCGCTAGGGATAGAAGTAGCTCCCCCGTGGAGGAATTATTCGCAGTTCCGATTTAGCGCAATCCGATTCAATAACAACCTTTTCATTGCGGATACACTTGCTTTTGTTTCATCAGATAGAGACAGCTCATAACTACTGCTTTTGGTGAGTGATACACTACTACTTGAAATTGAAAGTAAAGGTGGATTTGCGTTTTCCCCTTGTCAAACAAATGAATCTCTCTCTGCCCCGGCTCCGACAAGCTAGTCTAGTGAAGGCTTGCTTTGGAATCGATGTGATTTGATAAAGATAAAGAATCACTGTTTAGTGATGGAATCACAATCTTGATGACAGATAAGTTCAAAACTTTGAGAAGTTGCGCCGTTGGTGCTCTTTTGGATCGAATTTGACCTAAATGAACACTTTTCTCTGCACCTTGGAAGAAAAGAGGACGCCGAGCCCTTGTTCAAAGGGTATTCGCCACCACCTTGCTTTGATTTTCCATTGCGGGAAGTCGTATCATACGACCTACAAGCCATATTGAGAAAAAAGGATTGAATAAGCGATCATCAGCATTGACTTTATTGCTTTAACTAACCAGACGCCCGGCCCTTGTGCTCTAGGCTCTACTCCTTGTCATTGATTTCTAGCTTGCTATCCCACTAGCTTAAAAGGATTGGAATGAATCGAGGGTATTTACTTGCATTTCATTGTCCTACTAGGGCTTTAAGAAGAGAGGCTTAGTTCTTGCGTTAAAGGATATAGCCTTTACGTAGCCCTAGCAGCTATGCTATGAAACTCGTCTTTAGCGCTTTAGCACCAACTAGTGGTTCTGGACTACAGGCAAGCTAAGGAAGAAAACAACCTAGTGAGGAGTCTTGCTTGCTATTGGCTTTCTTCTGACAATCAAAAGCACACAGGCGGTTACAATGCCGATTCCGAGTTATCAAACGAGTACGAACTAGCTTCAGGGATTAGACTAAGTCTGGCTGGCATCTCTCTATTTCCTTCCCCCCACGCTCAAACAAAGAAAGGGACATTTCCATTGTATTGCCTCTCCCAAGCCTACGCTGTGGTCTAAAAGCTTCCAGAGTTCGCGATCTCTGTAACCAGGGCTAAACCGTAGTGATTTCAAAGTATTACTTCCCCAGGAACACTTCACGCATCTGTTGATGAACAAAGGGAAAGCGGTTTGCTCTCTCGTATCCGCTGCCCGTAGGGTTGTTTCCTGATCTGCTACTTACGACTTGGAGTTGCCCATCAGATCAACTGTATGAGCTGAAGGATTCGATTGAAGAGCTGACCTCTTTCATATGATTCCCAAAGCTGATTTCAGAAGGTACCTGATCTAGTATCAATGATGCTTGTTGAAGGGCAGGCTCGCCCAAGAGCTAGCTTTGAAAGGGGGAACGATTAGTCACTGGCTTTCTCTCCTTTTGAGACTTAGCAGCTTACAGCACAGTCCCTTCGCCACCACACAGGCAGATTGATCTTACCTAATAGGGCCGAGAGTAGAAGTATGAATTTTCGATGCGAGAGTAGAGGTATTCCCCTTTGCCCCATCCCTACTACCTGCTTTTGCAAGTGCTTGCTTGCTTTCCTAGATCCGGGTATCTCCATTATCGTAACCAGCTTGCCTTCCATCTCCACCCACAAATCGAATGAACCCGATAATCCGTAGTTGGCAACCCAGATGGCAGGGCTATCCAAACCAGATCCGTATCTGCTCATTGCGATCAGCCGCATTCTCTTTCTCAAGTCAGTCGATCCAACCCAGCTACCTTGTAAACAACTATACCTTGACTTGTTGACCCAGTGAGTAACTACTATCGTAGCGAACCAAAAGCATTCACGCTTACCTTTGTCAACTTTGACTTGACTCAATCAAGTAGTGTTTTGTGTATTTAACTCACTGCTATATTAATATTGTAATACTTCGTTCAAATCTGGTAGCACACCAATCGATAAACTGAAACCAATCATTATAGCTAAACCCACTGCTACCCGAAATTTACTGAGTGGAATATTGTTGTCAATCAACACCTTGATACCCATTTTTCTCAAAAGGCTACTCTTTAAAGGCAGTCACCACTGTTTGTGAAATATCCTTCGTTTCCTGGAATATTATCTTACTATAACCAGGTACGTTTGATCCTTCATTGAGAAAGACATCACAGGATGTTGGATAATCTTCCACGGGAGGTACGCAGGGTGTAAACTTGAACCATACAACGGTATAAAAACCCAATTTGACAAGAAGAAAGATATTTCCATAAATAAATGTTATATCATCTCTAGAGTGAAATGTACGAACATTAACTAATGTTTCCATCCATTTCCGGGACATTATACTTAATGTATTATCAGCAAGCATTTTGTAATTCCTAAATAATCTCCTTTCCATGGAGATTTCACCAAATCTCATTGGAGATATATTCCTTAAACTAAGCATGTCCCGGATGTAATGATAGTTATACTTTACTAGAGGTACAATATCCGTAATTCTACTTAACTCAGCAGTCATAGATTTGGTAGTTGGACTGTAAACCCTAAAACCGAGTTGATAACTCTTTCTAGTATTTTCCTCTATAATTGATTTGAATATTTCCGGATCTCGCAAACATTTGTATAGAAATGGATCCATACTCATTTGATCATTCTCATCAACTAAAAAATGCCATTTGTTTTTATTCAACCATCCATCGTGAGAAGAGATAGTTTCATTACGACCCTTCAAATATTTTGTATTTTCAGATACTAAATCACGAAAACTTAAGGATAAGCTATGAAGCCATTTCATAATTTGACATTACACGTAATTAATTATACGAAAGGTTTGGTTTTTCTATTTAGATGCTGTATATACCTCGGTTTAGAATACTGTATAAAGATATGTTCTTTACAATATTCATCAACCCTCTAGTAGACATCCTTACTAGAGAACCTACAACATCGGTGTAATCCTGACACCAATCAAGCCCCTCCTTTCCTCCGTTCCTGATACCCTTTGGGGCATCAGTCACTCTATTTTCTTATCTTCTTTCAATCATTTTTCTAACTCTCTTTATCTTCCCCTTCCCTATCTTATGGGAACAGACGGGGGTAAATCCCATCTAGCTAATCCTTCTCTTTGGCTATATGGTTGAGCACCCCGGTAAGGAAACCGGCACTACGGGATCCTATTTGAAACTCTCCATTGCTTTGATTTTGTGCTTCCAAATCTTATTACAAATCCTCGTATCTCCAGACCGATACACACCCAACTTCGAGTAGTAATATCGCCTTTTCTCCGTGACAAGCCGGCAAGCAGCCACCGTCTTTTGAAAATATGGATGCGAAATCCGCATCTAGATCGATTTCCTCTAATAGACTAGTAATAGTATCATTATCAAATGATTCATTCTTCTTGATTGCTATAACTACTTCATGACCCCATCGGGTATAAGTTATTCCGGGAAACTTCTCCTCGAACACTTTATCGAACACATTTTGATAGAAATGGTGTAAAATCACATTGGTTATTTCTCCTATTGGAGGGATTAGATTGTTTGTTGAAATCCACTTTTTACTCTTCATATCATAGATTGATTGATAGAGAATCTGTTTTACTAAATTGAAAACCACCCCTTTGCACTTTGAAGTATCAAAACATTTCAATATACGTGAGTTCATTACTTGTTCCATACAAGGTGTCAAGTCTATCATGAATAGTTTCTCTACATTTTGCTGTCTATTCAAGAAATCGTAGTGCTTGTACTTGAGATCATTTAATGTTGAAACGTTAGTGGTAATGGGTGCAAGATATGAATCACATATTTCCCTTAATATAACCCTCTCTAACGCCGTCATTAGAAAGAAATCTGTTGGTTCTCTACACTTATACACCCCAATCATATTTACCTCATCATCAACCCATTCATTCATCCATAAGTACCCGTTTCTTGATTCCATATCAAGCATTGAATAGAATAATTCATTTATTTCCGATTTCTTAAATTTATAATAATCAATTGGTCCTAAAGGGATGTTGTCTTTTACAAGCAATTCCTTTTGCAAATTATCCTTCCTGGAAGGGAGTACACCTCTGACCCTCCATTCTTCGTTATAGATAGAGTCAATTGCAGATATAAGCTCCACTTTATTGCTGTCATTACATGAAGGCTTTAATGGGCATGTTTTACATATTGAAAATAGCCGACTCGAATTACCAATGGCTAAGATACTCCTCGAAATTAACATTGATTTGGTGTACCCCGAAATACGTATTAGACTATTAGACAATCTTTTATCCGGTAAATAATCGAACACTGTTTTGTTAGTTAGAAAATGCATATTAGTTTTTTCTCGTATATTCAGTTCAGGATTTCGCATAAATAAGTCACTAACCTGTGTCCCCTCCTCGAAAAGAAAAGACTAGCTCAAGCAGTCATGAGAACGACTTATTATTTACCCCACCGGGTTGTTTTGCCTAATTCCAGGAATAGAGTATACCTGTATTCTGTTTTCCTCTCGGAAAGGGATTTACCCGTCCCTCGCTCCATACAATAACTAGTCAACTCCTGGAACTAGAAAAGCCAGGAACAAGAAACTACTAGCTACCCTGGAACTACAAAGGAAGAACTCCTATCTTCCTAGCTGCACCTATCTATTCTCTTCAGAAGCAACTATCTCTTTATCTTTAAGTCAAGTCAAACCTTACTCTTTCCCTAGTGCGAGCCGTAACATCATACTTCCGTGATAAATCAAGTATCGAAATGAATGCAACTGGAACCCAACGTAGTGAGACCAATAAAACCGGAAATACATTTCAGCCTTCTCCTCCGTTCGCGATACCCACCAAAAAGAAGAAAATCTCTAGCTTTCCTCCGTAGTCATTTTCTATCTGCTCCCCTCCTCTCGTAAAGGGATTTACCCTTTACCTCGCTCCGGGCTAATCATTTACCTGGACCTATTCCAGTGTATCGCTGACATATTAGCAGTGCCCTCCGGGCGACGTATACAAGTTCTGAAAGAAAGAATATCTTCTTGAAGGTTTGCCTTTGTCAGTAGACAAGAGTCAGAATCAATTCATAAAATGGGTAACGGTAACGACTGTAATACTGATAATACACACCAGCACTCCAACACTTTTCCAATTACTACTATCTTCAATGGGCATATCTTCATCAGGCAATCCTTCTGCCAATTCCTCCGCCACTATCTGCTTAGCATCCTTCAAAAGTTTAACCGCTTCTACGATAGATTGTGTTGTATCATACTTTGTTTCCAAGAGTAATAACTCTTCTGAACCAGGGACATCAGATATTCTTTGAAAAAATCTACAAACATATCTGGTAACATACTACTGGATAAGAAATCTGGTGCACACTCCGTATAATTGTACCATACTGTAGTAAAACAACCTAATTTCACTAGAGCAAGGAGGTTGCCATAAACGTATCTGACTCCAGAATGTGATTGACTTGTAACTACATGGACCACACATTGGGTAACTTTATGTGAGATTGTGTGGCTTATTTTCTGAAATTTACTCAATTTATATTCAAGGGCTGATAGCAAACTATCTTTACCACTGTTATAGGCATCCAACAATAGGCTATCTCGTTTTAATTCCGAATAAGGAAAAGGAGTTATATTACGTATACCAAAGAACTCTCGCATATAAGATTCCTTATAAGGAAAAATAGCTTCCAACTCATTTGAGGGAACAATCCTATGTTTGAGTCCTGGATGGTAATATTTACCACCTGTTGTATAGTAGAAATTTGTATTATCCTTTGTCATGTCCTTATCCGGCTCATATTTTATTCTATAATTTATCATATTTTCTTTCATTTTATCAAAAGACAAGTCCTCATAAAACTTCTTCTTCTTTGCATAATAGTCCAAAGCTATCTCCATGTGTTTGGCTTGCTCAAAAGCATCCAGGAGATCAGTTGGATGTTTGGCCAGCACCAAGTGTTTAATGTCCTCTCTAAGGCCACTTACAAAGGGAGTTATGTAATGGCTTTCAGGGAGGTAAGGTAACTCAACTTGTAACCTTGACTGTATCAACTCAAACTGATGCATGTATTCTCTGTTGGTCTGAGAAAGTCTCTTCATTTCCTCATAAGCCCCTCCTTTCTCAGATTTACCAAACCGGATTTTCATCATCCTAACCAAATCTGCCCATGGGGGATGATCATGAGTTGACCTATAACCTCTATACCAAGCACCAGCCTGATTAGCAACAGCTTGTACTGTTTTGGGTATGAAACAATTCAAAAGAAACTAGATCGCCCTAACTGTGCTTTTTCTCTTAGCTCTTCCTGGCTCTGTCAACTCACTCTACTAAATATCCGGGAAAGGTAGTCGCTTACTTTTCTTTTGAGAACGTGAACATGAGCGGTAGACTGAACACCCACACAATCTTTTACACCGATGTTTCGTACTCTCTCGACCAGGTCATCATAGGTTGGTGGGCCTCGGTATCTCTATTTGCTAAGATGGATACCTACAGCGCTCAATAGTTCCAATTATTTTTTTTCACCCTTCTCTCAGCCATGTCTAGGAGGCTGAGTTTTGATCCTCATCCGCCCGTAAGCGGACTCTTTCGACCAAGCGCCAGAAGGTAGCTGATTGCTCATTCCGGCTCTGTAGGTCGTCGAGCATTTGGTGCAACCTAGCCAAGTCTTCCTCGCCAGTGGCCGTACGGGGGTTGTCCAAGGCCCGCGCGCCCCATCCCATCCAATCGCCACTTGGATGCAGGCCCGCCATCTTTCTTATGATTTCCACTTTCAGTTCAAATAGATCCTCCGCTTGAATCCGGGACATTTTTATGTCATGGGCGGAAGGATTCCAATTAGTCCCCAAAAGTCTTCTTTGAATGGATTGCACGCTATCCCCTCCAATTATCTCATCAACTGGATGAGGGTAGGGCGTGTAGGGCGGAGCCCGATTAGCAGCTTCCTGCATAACGGGAAGAGCGGGAGGCATAGCTTGTTCCCCTGGAAGCGGGTGATTGACCGAAGGTTCCCCTACGGAAGGTGTCTGCGGCACGGAAGGAGTCGTTGATGCCATCAGCGCGTCCATTTCCCCCGTGCTTTCTTGAAAGGTGGATGAGGGCGGCGTATGGGCCAACGCAATTTCCCCTGCCGGCGGTGCAGCGGATCCTTCAGGACCCGCTTCACTAGGTGAACCCCTAACAGGGGGGTGATCCATAGCTTGTACAA
The DNA here is from genome assembly GCA_033239725.1 of Echinochloa phyllopogon. Taxonomy (NCBI): domain Eukaryota; kingdom Viridiplantae; phylum Streptophyta; class Magnoliopsida; order Poales; family Poaceae; genus Echinochloa; species Echinochloa phyllopogon. Next base: position 11,497 of record BTCW01000714.1, on the reverse strand, counting down.
CTGAAGGGCCCGATACTAATACTGCCATCAAAATAGCGAAAAGACTTGAAAAAATGGAGATTATACTTTCAGGAGGGGAGGCAAAATCCTCCTTCTTCTTTAAATGTAAAAGAATAAAACTGGTCAAAATAAGGCAAAAAAGAAGAATAAGAATAAGAAACAGTAGATCCGGGGACAAAAAATCTTGTGAAAATAACCACTTTCCAATGAATCGGGAACACGCACGTTCGAAGCGTATCATGATAAACATGGAATGCCAGAGTAGAGTCATTCAAATTATGTAAGGCTTAGAGAAAAGCAAGGAGAGCTTTCTCAGGGAGCAACTTTTGTTGCTTTGGTTAACTTATTATACTACGAAAATTACAACAACTGAACCCAGACACAGAGAAAGAAAGTAAAACAAAGTGAGCTTTCTTAATAACGAATAGAGAATTTAGGACGAACGGTGTGAACGAGAGTCATGACCACCACGATACACATAATAGTAGTTCTTCTTGCATTTTCTTCAAAGGCACATGCACTGGGTTACTTACGGAATCCCAAAGAAAGAGTCGTCCAGGAGCACTTCGTTAGATTTGCATGTGTTAAGCATATAGCTGAAGTAGCCTAAGCGCTTCAACCTGCTCTTACAAGACTTTTCTCTTTCTATACGAAAATTCTACAAGAATCTACTCCTTTCAGGTCTGAAATCTCAGTGGAGACGAGCCCGAAAAGAATCTAGCCAACAGATCTCGAGTTATGAGACCCTACTAGGCAGGCAGAATCAGGGAGAGAACTTCATTGCAAAAGCTTGATTCGAACCGACACTTGTTGGCTCGAAAGCCGGAACAACCCTTCCGAGATTGGACTCGAGGAAGGGTAAGATTACTCCCCCTGACCAATAGGGATATTGCTATTTCCTTTATCTACCCCAACAAGCTTAGGCCGAGCTACCGCGAAATATATATAATTGCGCGTTAGTCACGCGCATACGTTTTCTTGGTGGGGAGCACGAACGGTAACTGTCTTTAGAACTATCTCAATCCAGGAACTAGCTCCTATCTGTAGGTTCTGCTATTTAAGACTTAGAGGAAGTGATTTCCGGGAACTAGCAGACCAAGCCAATCAACAAGGAAAGTTGGAGCGAAATGGGCTGGTGGCTCAGTTGCTACAGGACTAGTGAAACGAGCAGTCAGCTCAGTCAAGAGCAGGTAATTAGTTGGGACAGCCAAGCAAACAGATGTGCTATTTTGTTTTTTCCCTTGCATCAACAACTATCCCTAGCTTTCCTGGACCGGGTATATACTCCTCTTTGTCCAGTAGCTCAGTAAGTTGGAACGCTTATTCCAAGGAAGAAAAGCAGTGACTCTCTGAAACTAGTCAGTGCTCGCTACAGTTGCTTACTACTTGCTCGGGTCAGGCAACAGTGGAGATTCCAGAGAATCTTATGATTTTGGGCCCTATATATTTATTGATGCATCTAAAGGATAATCCCGGATTAAATAATATAGATTTGAATCAAGCTCCAATATACACGGTGCATGATAATTTCGTTACAACTTCGTTTTATGCTAATTACCTACCCTATATATATAGGCGAGCCGTCAGCCATATGGGGCACCCCCTAACTATTATAAATAAGTTGATATATGACAATCTCATTACAGCGACACCTACGGAGGGCGCTCAACCAACTATCATAGTTGAGCTTGAGGCTATTAAAAAAAATTACAGTATGGAAGATCCAAGGGATTGTACCCCCATTAGTGAAGATACCCTCAATTATTGTTTAGACAAGTTGTATAATAACATAAAAGATGGAACTGAGAGAGGTAAGTCGTTTAACCAGACAGGGTGGGATAATAGAATTGATTGTATAAACGAGTGTTACAGATACATGGTTCAGATATTAACATCTCCAGAAGGGGTTAAAAGGTGGAAAAGCTTAACTGCATGTCTAAACAGACATTATGACCCTAATAAGGATGATTATTGTATTCACTATTAAGCGAGCGCTATCCAGTTATTTTGTGGTTCAATTCGACTATATTTACTTGTTTTGTAGGTAGGTATCTCTATACTCATAGTTATACCGAGGCCCCTCAACGTAGTAGTCGATGGGTTAGAGGGGAGAAGAAGTGGGGATAAGTGGGACTTCTTCAAAAGGAGCGTACATTTAGTGGTGCACGCCTTCAACACAGGGTTAGCATTCTATACTATCTATTTCTTCTTCTTCTATCTACGATATTTTGCGGGTTATCCTCTTTTAGGTATGGTTAGCCTAATAGCTCATCAATCTAGCTTAATAGCTCATCATTCCTCACTCTATTCTTTCCATTTTAGCTTGATATCTCCAACGCTATTCAAAGGTATTTTAGTGGAATGAACTCATCTTAGCCTGGTGTCGGGGAATGCACTAAGTCAGGGATGTCCCTCAATACTAAGTAAGCACTCTCGAGGAGGGGTGGGTTACCCACCTACTTGATTCGTGTTCCTATCTGATGAATCATAGCAGTTTCATGTCGGGGTATCCTATTAGGCCCCCTTAAGTGGTCGAACTTGAGTGTCTACCCTTTTGGTCTTTTCCACCCTCTATTAGGTCCCCTTAAGTAGTCGTCGTTTTGTGGTTATGCAAGTCCCACGCACGGATCAAATCCAATAAAGAAAGAATTGAAGCATGCTGCATGCACTCGTGAGACTGTCAAACCTACTGAATTGATGGAACAAGAGCAATTCGAACTTGATTTTTGACTCATGGGCAGGACATCTGAAAGAGAAAATTTCGATGCCAACCACCTGGGCTGTGAATCGTTCAGGTAGCCATAGTCACTCATTGCCAGAACTATTACTAAATGCCAATGCTAGTGCTAAGCTTCAAGTACTACTCAGTATATGCATAGGAAATCCTTTCTATATAGATAGTGGTTTCGTTCTCATAGATAGCGTAATCCTATTTCCAAGTCATAGTTCAATGTTGTGTTGCTAAATTGATCCCAAACAGCCTCGCCTATCTTATTCTTTTTCTTGTCTTCTCAACACAAGCCTATCTTATTCTTTTCTTGTCTTCTTGTCCTTGTTTTCTTCTTCTCCTTGTTTTCATTTCATAACTGCTTCCATCACTGGATCCGAGCTCGCCCTTCGGGGATTGATGAATACATGAAAAGAAATGAGGGTTAACCTACTGTTTCGTCACTCTTCCCCCTCATACCTCCCCCGGCGGGGGAGACAGCAAAAAGAGAAGAGTAGAGAGAACTACCTCACCGATCAGATCTTCTGCCTTTTATTCCTTTCACAACCCCGTCAATCTCTTCATCCGAGCTCTCCTCCACTATCGTTCCGGGTTGATGAATATAATCAATCACTATCTATAAACAAACCCTTTATCCTCTGTGCTTGCGTTGGCTCTAGAACACCAGTCGGTGGACATAAGACGGAACTGCCGGTGGTTTGACGGATGGTTGGCACTGTGTCTAAGATTGAGCAGCAAGCATTATCTTATTGGAAAGATTCCATTCCTAACTTAGTGAACATAGTGAACAGAGTTTGATCAATTCATTCTATTTCGTTGATAGCCTCACACACACCTTTTGGTTACACATCTGCGATGTGGTAATAGCAATTGGAAGACGATCATCGTTGAATGTGGTATTCCCATCCTATCAGTGGCTTTCGGCAGTGGAGCGCCCCTTGAGAAGGGATTGGGGCAAAGCCTACGTTGATCTATAAGACCTCGTTCCAAACACTTTTCCAAAAGAGCACATCCTAGTTCAAACTTCAATCTTCGACGAAGGTGAGTAGCTCCATTACCGGTGGATGCGGCATATCAAGGAATTGATTTCCAAAAGCTGTGCTTAAGGCTGTTGTTGTTCCTGGGCAGGATTCGACTGGCGAGATAGACTACTTTGTTTGCGACTTTCCGTGCTTGACTTTCAACCGCGATGAGGTCAGCGTTTCTTAGCGGATAACGTGTTGAGCTATGCCCAATAATAGTCGTAAGATGAAGTAGCAGATCCTGAACCAGCTTTGGACATAGTTCTTTCTTTTTTTGATTAGAGGAAAGACGGAGGATGCTTGCCTTGCGAATTAGCAAAGGACTAACGAGATTGTTTCTATCGCCAAGATGAGCCGCTTCGGGCTCAGGAGACTATGGTGGTCTATGATCTAATAACTGGTGGCGAGACTGCGGCTCAAGTCCACGTCGTGAGAAAGACTGAGCTATTCTTTACTTTTCTAACCCTTTGAAGGATGAAGATGGCGAAGGCGCGGGCCCATGATAAGGATTCCCAAGCCTACTTGGTCGATTTGGTTGATAACTTTTAGTATGCCTAGGGCGGAGACTTTGCATTTCCATGGGTAGAGCACTACTAGAATGTTAGCCATTCCTATTAGGTTACTGAGCTCAAGTAGGTATTGAAGCTTCTTGGTGCTAACATCATTTATCCTATCTCTGACAGTCAGTGGGTCAGTTCAATTCATATTGTATCCAAGAAAGGAGGGATGACTGTTTTAGCAAATGAGAAAGGTCAAATGATTCCCACTAGGACTGTCACCGGTTGGCGCATGTGTACAGATTATCGCAAGCTTAACAAGGCCGCCCGGAAGGATCACTTTCCTTTGCCTTTTATTGATCAGATGCTTGAGAGGTTAGCATGTCATTCTTATTTCAGCTACCTCGATGGGTAGTCAGGCTTCTTGCGGATTCCGATACATCCGTCGGACCAGGATAAGAGAACATTTACCTGTCCTTATGGTACATTTGCTTACCGACGGTTGCCATTTGGTCTCTGTAATGCCCCTGGGACTTTTCGGCGATGTGTCATATCTATCTTCAACAACAGATTTGATTGATAAAATCATGGAGGTCTTCATGGAGGATTTCACTGTCTATGGACGGAATTTTGATGACTGTTTGGCCAATCTTGAGATTGTTCTACAGCGTTGTCTTGAAGCTGATTTGGTACTCAATTGGGAGAAGTGTCATTTCCTGGTTCAAGAGGGTCTTCTCCTCGGTCATTTGGTTTCCTCGCGAGGAATTGAGGTTGATAAAGCCAAAGTTGAGGATCGCTTGCCTCCTCCAGTGAAGGAAGTCCGTAGCTTCTTGGGTCATGCGGGTAATCACATGCGTGAGCGGATCGAGCTATTAGATAATAAGTAACGGCTGAAAAAGCAATTCTTGGTAGATCCACTTGTTAAGGCGCGGAAAGCCGTGTTCCTTCTCAGCTCACGCTTTCCTGATTGATTTGAAAGACCCTACACACCACCGTATCCTTGGCTTTCTTCCCACTTGAAATTCAAAGAACTGGCTATCATTCTTTCTATTCTATCTCCTCGCTTTAGGTCTTATGCTTCTTCTTAAAGGGGTTATGCCACTCCGAGTCCATCAGTGTTGAAGGAATGGACAGAGACAGGCAAAGACAAAGTGCTGCTTTGACTACCGATAGAGAGCAGAGCTAGAGACAAGATGCCTAGGACCAGGAGGAGATCCATAAGAACCAAGTCGTGGAGAAGATAGCATCAAACTGGAGATAATAAACCTAACTCTCCGTGCTTTAATCGAGAATGGATACAGGGTCGTCCCTTATAATAAATTGGAAAAGAGAACCCTTATAGAAATACTTTGCTAGCATTAGAGCTGTGCACAGTGATTACAGGTTGTCAATCCTGTATTGATTGTTATAGCACTTGGAAATCTAAATATTAATGAATTAGGAGTAGTGTGCAAGTATGCTTTCTTCATCACTTAGACAGATGTGGCACCACCTCCTATATCCAAACAGATTATAAAGCGGCTTAACTAACTTATCAATAAACCCTAGGCCAAAAGCAAGATGTGAGCGGTTAGAGCCTCTGGATTGTGTATAAATAAACAGAATAGTTTTGGGAAGATTGGATTCCATACTCCTCATAGTATGCCAGGTTATCGGGATCGGGGGTAAGCATTCTAGTCCGAGAAAGCCAGTCTTCCCTGAGAAGACAGTCTTCCTCAACTTTAGAAAAAGCACCTACTGTGCGTTAATAGATCAGTTCGTATCTTTCGATAATATGAAAAGCATTAGTGGAGCATCTTCCCTTCCTAAGAACAGAAAAGAGAGATACGAAGGAGTAATGACGAAAGGTTGATTGTTCGTATGTTCAGTGATGGCGAGCCTTCAACCAATAAGAAATACCTGAAAGAAGATGCGTAGGCCTTCAATCATGGTGCAATGAATATCGTAGATAGAGTGATGGAAGAAGTTCGATCTCATATAGCTAGCTGGAGTCTTTCCTTTCAAAGTGAAACGATTTTCCTTTTACGTTGAGATATTTGAATTGGATTTTCTTTCACCACTACTATCGTAACGCACAGAAAACACTGACGTTTCCGCTCGCTTTCAACCACTGCCACTTTACCTGAGCACTGTGACGCAGTCGGTCAAGTATTGATTTTCTGCTAGTATATCAAGGACTTATGAGAACTGAAAAGAAAAAATATAGGCAAAGGAATTCTCAAAGTTCATTGAGTTAAGGGAGGACCATTCGTGGGGGGTTCGTGGAAGAGTTGGGTTCGATTCCCTTTATACGCGATGTGGCGAAAAAGACTGATTCAACGAAATATACCATGCCTGCATTAAGATTTAAAACGTGTCGTCTACTTCCAGGAAATGTTCGGAACAGAGAACTTTCTCTAATCCAACGCCGCATTCTCCGAAGATTGAGGAACAAGAGGAGATCCATTAAAAGAAATCTTTCTAAGAGAGCAAATCTAAACAGTAACATCAAATCACAAACTACACGAAAGTTGTCCCTTTATTATGGGATTTACCCATAAGGGAGATGCACAGAGGAAGAGAACGAACTTCATATATCCCTTTTTTACTCAATCAAGAAACAAGATCGGACGTGATTCCGGTTCGTCTCCGTTTTAGTGACACTCTTCCTCAAGCAAGGCAGCCGATAAGTCATCGAAGGGTTTGTTTGAATAATGGACTGGTAACCATTACTCATTTGAAAGTTTCCCACGGTGATCTAATATCTTTTAAAGAAAATGACGCGAGAACCCGCGGTGAAGAAATAAGGAGATCTTTCTATATCGACATATCAGTTGGAAAAATCATAGGCAAATTCCTACCGGTCAGAATCTGGAGAAGAACAAAAACAGAATGGTTCCGCTTACTCACAACTCAGAGGGGATGCCGCTTACTACTCAAATCCGAGTTTTTGCAAAAGTTGCGTTCTTGTATGCAAGAAGAATACTTCAAAAGAACAAAGAAGTTTGGATCCGCAAAAGTATGCTTAGGCAGTTCCTTCGCTGAGCACAACAGAATGAAGAGGAATTTGTTTCATTTCAAATACTTCTTCTTATTGAAAAGAAGGAAGGAGGAAGAGGAAAACCGAAAAAGAGCAATAAGTCCTTTTGTTTACAAGTCTTCTATATCTTTATATAGAAATTCGACCTATTGCTCCGGATCCCCGTTTACTAGGACTAGGAAGATAAGAATCAAAAGGATCGAACTACCTACTCATTATTCGGAGGTGAATCATAGAACACTAAAAGCTGTGGTATCTTATGGACCTAACATAGGTCACATCCCTCACGACATAAGATTGAAAGATCCAAACCTTCCTCTTCGGAGCGGAAACGGACGTGGCCAAAACATATAAAAAAAGATCGGCCTAGTCGCTCATAGGGACATATCTATCCGGATAGAGGATAGTCTAGATCAATTTGGAGAAAAATCTCTCTCTATATAGATAGGTATCTCTGTGGATAGAGATCAAGATAGGGATCCCTATAAATCCGGACAGTTATGGAAAAAGTGCACTTTTTGACTACTACTACTATTTCTTAGACTTTTTCAAGGAAACATCGTTTTTTCGATTTTGACTGAATTGGTCGGAGCGTAGACGAGCGAGCAGAGCCCAGGAAAGAGGTCAGATCGTCATAGAGCAGTCGACTATAAGTATAAGACTGCTGCCCAGAGAGAAGGCTGTCTCTCTCGGGAAACATGGCCCAATTTCTCTTCTTCCTTTTCTTTTAGTTCTCTTCGATGTATCGATCATGCATTCCTAAACCACATAAGCCGGGGGAGATGCGCTCCATTAGACAGCCTCATAAGGCAGACATCATTGTCATGGATACGGCTTTTGAACATCGTTTTTGAAGACATCTTTCTAACGTACTCCCATGGGTTTCGAAAAGGGAGAGGAGTCATCCCCTTTTTCGCTCATGTTCCAAAATTGGGAAAGGTTGATAGACTCATTCAAGCAGATATTGTAGGTTATTTTAATAATATTAATATTATGATTTTCATTTCAACATTAAGCGCGCATATTGGGCAAGGTAATGATGCCTTCTGTAATCTGATTGAAGCTAGTGATATCAAAGATCTGAATCGAAAAAGTTATGCATTCATTTTAAAAGGAATACAGCGGCCCCTTATCTCCAATTCTTAAGAATATCTTCTTACAGAAACATATCATGTTGATTCATATTTTGAGTCAAAAGAAGGAATTTCTTGTTGTTATATATGCAGATAACTTTGTATTTGCTATTAAGAAGGGGCCAGAGTCTGAAAGAGTAAGCCAAAGCTTCCAACAGATGTTGAAAGAGTCTTTGGCCGAGCTCAAACTCTTTTAAAAAAGCTTGGAACTCATTCGCGAAGTCAGTAAACCCAGCTATAACTATATTAGGAGTACTTGTCTCAATTCACTCAGACGGACTTATGAAGGCACCCATGATAAAATTCCTCAGAATGCCTTAAAAACAAAATGGAAAAAAAATGAAAAAAGAAAATGCTCAACCTTGATTGAGGAAGTACTTCTCCCTAAGATACAGACATATCTAGCTCTATATTGTTTTAGTCAAAATGAGAATGACGTCATTGCATACTTAAAAGACTTTTTGAGATACAAAGTTATATAACATTTCGGCAGTTATCTGCCGATCAGAATCAAAGGAAGATGAAAAAATAAGGGAGATGCATATACAGTTTTCATTAAGGTGAGTTGGGCACAGTTACCGGAATCTGAAGCAACCTGGGAGGATTATTATGAGATGGAGATGCGTTACCCAGAGTTCATGGCTCACCAAACGCCATGAGGTCAAGTCGTTTCTTGAAGGGGGAGGGTGTGTCTAGATCTGCAAATCTAATTAGGTTCATTAAGTAATAGAATATTGAAAAGAAAGAAAGATGAAAGAAGGAAGTAGTAGCGGGACAGTCCTTTATTTCCCCCTTTAGACCAACTACAACAAGCTCGCTCCTTAGGTCAGCTCTCTGCTCTACCTATTTGTTTGCAATGCCTTGCTTATCAAAATGGTATTTCTTAAGTATGCCCACTCACTTACTTATGAGCAATGCCCACTCACTTACTTATGAGCAATGCTCACTTCTCTCTGATGTTCAATGTAAGGCTAGAATATGTTCAATTCCAGGTACTCTTACTAATCCTTCCATCCAGGTGGTATGACTAGTGCTCATCTATCCTCCAAGAAGTACGTACTGCGCAACAAGAAAGAGTAGTACAAGACACTTCTTTCAGTCTGTCAAAGAGTCAGTAAGTAGGCCGGCCATTCTATCAATTACCAATTCGTGGAATTCTCATCTTCCAATCAATAAGTCTGTCTACTTAAAAGTCAGTCCAACTTGCTTGTGTTAACCTTTCCTCGAACTTTATTATTTATAATGGGCTTGCTTGCTTTTGATGCTAATCCCCATGTGAAAGTAGTAATATTCTTTCTTTTCTTTAAGAAGGGGATCGGATGATTCTCATGGTTTAAAGAAGGAGTCAAAATGATGAGAGTGAGAGCACTGCCTGTGCAACCTAACTCTCGGTCCAATTTTGATAAATCGCGGGTGCCCAAAACACCTGACGCGTGCGACATGTGCGCGGGAATCACTTTAGCAGATGTAGAGGTTCTCGAACTGCGAAAACAAAACTCACGATCAGAATGGTATCTATCCGGACCACGAATCCGGAAAGCGCTGGTTCGATCCCAGCTCGTGAGAAGGGTGGTATGCTAGCATCAAATAGAAAAGGCTAAAGAGAAGGGTATTTTCTGGGAGTACGTGGCAACCGGCTCAAGACTTTAGTTGATCAATCTTGCATCATTTTAATGAAAAGCTTGCTGTCAACGGTAAGAGGATCCAGTCCTATAAAAGGATGGAGGTTGCACACATGTAGAGAGAAAGCTGCTTACCAACCTCCAGACCGTCATGGCATGATTTTGCTGATACAGTTGGATGAAGGATCTCTCACAAGATGCCTGCGTATCTTCATCATATCAATCCGCTTCCGCTGTGGCTCTAGGTTAGAATAAATTTTTTGGACATGTCAAGTCAAAGCAGTCTCGGGTCAAATCTACCAATTAAGTAGCCGGATATTAGCTCTCCTTTGACAGGGAAAGCTCGGGAATTTCGTTACTGCTAGGCTACCAGCTAGCCACATTTGAAGTAGACCAGTCTAAGGTTCAGATTGCTACGATTCGTACGATTTACTTCTTACAACTTGGATCTTCTGCTCTTGCAGTCGGATTGTCAGTCAACCCACTCACTTTCCAAGCCTGTCTTTGCCAACTCGTTACTAGCTACTGAATCAAACTCGGCTACTGTAATCTGTAAACTTACTTTTCTGCTATAGTGAAAGACTTGTCAAAAATGAACAATAGTTTGAGGCTGCCCAACCTAACTCTGTTCAGGACAACTCTACAATCCGGGTACCCACGGGCGCGCAAGCAAGGTATTCCTTTTCTCGGTAATCGAATCCAGGTCAACTTCTCTTTAGAATAGAACGCTTTCTAGCTCGTGTAATTTCATGTTTTCCTTTCTTCCTGGTAAACAGATCCAGGCAAGCTTTTCCTTTCCTACTAGAGAAATAAGATCCAGGCAAGCTAGCTTTTATTATTATACAGAGATAAGTCAAAAGAGCCTATATATGAAAAAAGAGCCCGCACGGCAGCACAATTTCAGGAAATTCGGTACCCCTCCCTACTCAAACTGGGCAAGCAAGGAAGGGGAAGTAAGCTTGGAGGGTTTTACCAGCAACATTTGTAAGTTACTTTCGTTCCAGCTTTCCAAAAAACCCTGTCCTCGCAGAGCACCAATTAACTCTTTTAGGCCAGTCTCAGGAGTTTCTTTTTTGAGCCTCTGTCCCGGATAAGATTAGTGCGAGCCACATCCAAATACCTCGGTCAAATTATTCTTTTTATTATTATATTAGGCCGCTGGTGGTAGAATCCTCTGTCTCACGAGCAAAACAGCCAAGTAAGCTAAGTTTGGATCTGATAAGGTTGGGTTAAAGCCAAAGTAAGGAATGAATGCCGAAGAAAGGAAAGCCGTCGTGAGAGCTTGGAACAGACACGAGTAACCGAGTATAGGTAACGTTGGAAAAGTCTAGGGAAAGCTGCTGATAACAAGATTTATTAGTTGTGATTAGGAATAGGCCTAGCCAAGAGAAGCTGATAGAAATAGTTCAGTCACACGAGATGCATAGTTTGGATATGGACGGGATAGCTATAGCAGTACAAGACATGAACCGTGCA
>BTCW01000712.1:0-28416 GCA_033239725.1 Echinochloa phyllopogon | reverse complement strand
TTGCTTCGCCCATCTCTATATGCCACGGCGAATCGATCGGTTGAATCCGCTGCAAGCCCATCTTCCAAATCCCACATAGTAGGAAACTAAAGGAGCTACTAAGCGAGGAAGCCCGATTTCTAGAGGACTAGAGAGGAAGGACTAACTCGGAGATAAATCATTCAATAGCAGATAAGAATCGGGTTCATAGAATGGATCAGCTGCCCCAGAAAGAGGTGCCTAAATGGGACTAGGGTTCTTATGAGCAAGTATAAAAAAAAGACTGTGAAAGCTTTCAATTCAAGGTAAACAAAGAAGAGGAAGAGTGAAGAGTTGAAATAATATGCTGGTGACTACGAGATTGAACATTAGTTCACCCCCCCAATGGAGTAAGCCCTTGTGAGTGCGGTAGCTCGAAGAGAAGATAGGGGGATGAGCCGTTGAAGAGAAGGTAGGGAGATGAGCCGTTGAAGAGAAGGTAGGGAGATGAGCCGTATGCTTTGGAAGAAGCTTGTACAGTTTGGGAAGGGGTTTTTTGAGAAAAAAGAAGAATCTACTTCAACCGATATGCCCTTAGGCACGGCCATACATAACATAGAAATCACACGTGGAAGGGGTGGGCAATTAGCTAGAGCAGCAGGTGCTGTAGCGAAACTGATTGCAAAAGAGGGTAAATTGGCCACTTTAAGATTACCATCTGGGGAGGTCCGTTTGGTATCCCAAAACTGCTTAGCAACAGTCGGACAAGTGGGTAATGTTGGGGTGAACCAAAAAAGTTTGGGTAGAGCCGGATCTAAGTGTTGGCTAGGTAAACGCCCCGTAGTAAGAGGGGTAGTTATGAACCCTGTGGACCACCCCCATGGGGGCGGTGAAGGGAAAGCCCCCATTGGTAGAAAAAAACCCACAACCCCAAGGGTTATCCTGCGCTTGGAAGAAGAACTAGGAAAAGGAAAAAATATAGTGATAGTTTTATTCTTCGTCGCCGTAAGTAAATACGTAACTAGGAATATGGAAAATTGCATTTTTGGGATTTGCAATAATGCGATGGGCGAACGACGGGAATTGAACCCGCGCATGGTGGATTCACAATCCACTGCCTTGATCCACTTGGCTACATCCGCCCCTTATCCAGCTAAAGGATTTTCTCTTTTTTCCATTCATCATTATTCTATTTATTCTGACCTCCATACCTCGATCGAGATAGTGGACATAGGATGCCACTCTTTAAAATGAAAAAAGGAGTAATCAGCTGTGACACGAAAAAAAACGAATCCTTTTGTAGCTCGTCATTTATTGGCAAAAATAGAAAAGGTCAATATGAAGGAGGAGAAAGAAATAATAGTAACGTGGTCCCGGGCATCTAGCATTCTACCCGCAATGGTTGGCCATACAATCGCGATTCATAATGGAAAGGAACATTTACCTATTTATATAACAGATCGTATACTAGTATTCTCTTAGGACTTGGAAGTGTAGTTGTCTTTCCTTAGCTGCACAGGCAGTAAAAGTCAAGAGCTAGAGGTCGGATCCTTCCTCTCCTCATTCAAACCAGGCGGGAAGGCTGTTTACATACGTATAATCCGCTTGTCAATTCTGGATATCAGACTCACTCGTCAAAGCAATTGAACTTCATTGAGGGAACAAGGGCTTTCTTTAGGAGAGAAATCTGAGACAAATAGAAGTGAGAACAAGAAGCCCCTTCTGTCATAGCTATCGCACGCACCCTCCTTTTAAGGAGGTTTCAGAGCACCCAGTCACAGCTCGTCACAAGAAAGGATTGATGGTCGAGTCCCCGTGCATGAAGTCAGTGGATTCGAGTGAACTGACCGTACTACAAATCGACATACTTGAGGAAGCTTCTTACTAAACCAAAGAAAGGGCAGCTCCAGTTGTGTTGTCGATTCCCTTCTCCGAGAGCTTTCACACTCTGGGATGGGAGTCCCTTCCAAGACTTGACCAAAAGCTTATCTCTTTCATCTCAATTTAACATTTTCCGAAACGCGGCTAGACCGAGGCAGAGCAAGAGTGCAGCTTCAACCGATCCCCGGCGACATCTTTTAAGCCGATGTTTGGCGTATCGGCTATCTCACCTGGAGAGTGAGGAAAGAAAACGGTCTCGATAGCGGATAAAGCTCTGTAGGTTTAATAAGTTTCTCTTGGACCGTGCGTTCCGCCAACAGACGAGACGTGAGGAAGAATTGGAGATTGAATGACTTTGCCGGGTATTCTTTATTAGAATTCTATTCTAGCAGGGCTCAATCCTTTAGTGAAGACCATACGTATGTAACTCTACAACGAGGCCTACTACTCTAAAAACGTCTAAACTCCGTTTTCACCCCCTGTTCAACTTAGAACTGGCACGAGCGTTGGTTAGATGCGTGGGACAGGGAGCTTGTAGCAACCCTTTCTCTCGATCTCCAGTTCCCAAGGTTGCTACTTAACCGGTTCCTTTTTTAGGATTAGGATGAAAGCTCGATGAGCAGACCCATTAGTGAAGGGGTCCAGGTAGAGCCGCCGCCCGTCTTTTTATCAAGCCCTTACAGCGACCTTTCTCTCCTTTCCTCCCATGACAAGATTGACGCATTGCCGAAGTCCTATTCAGACGTCACCACCCCAAAAGAAAGTTCCGAAGTCAAGTCAACCAGCGATCAGCATTTGAATTTCCATTCAGCGATTAATGAGTCGCAAGATGAGGTTTATTGATTCTTCACCTGTGCATGCGCTAAACTTTCCCCTTTCATATATCTGTCTTCCATGTACCCGACACTGATTCCCAAGCAGAGATAGGAAAAATCAATATTACGACTACATCATTGATTATGCAAACATCTTACTTAAGAAACCAATGAGAATGACAGAAGCCCGCTAAACAAACACAGATTATTCAATAAGCACAGAAGCTGCTAAACAGGAATAGGTAAAGGAATGGAAGTACATCTTGTACCTTCTATAATCCATTCAACCAGTTTGAAAGATGAGAGATAGACCTTTAGCAAGGAGATATCGCGCGGAAAGCCGGATTTGGTCTTATAATAGAGATTTCTTTTACAGGCCGTAGTTCCTTAATGGGATTACTTTAACACACCCTGAGGCTTAAGAAAAGAAAAAAAAAGGCCATATAAGTTAGATCCTAGCCAGAGAAGGCAAAGAAGAATATGACGTACGAGGACTACGATTCGTAGATTTTCTAGTTGTATCCAAGGGCTCCTATCAGGTATCCGAATCCTATCGGAACAAGGAACGGTTACTTTACTTGCGATAGAAAGTGCGGGGTTCTAAAACCATGACGCTAACCCCTTTGACGGCTAAGGTACTGTTTGAGCTAGAGCTATTCCTACTATTCCTAGGATTCTGAGCTACCCAATGGAGATTTTGCGTTAGCGGCAACTAAAGCGATTCAGACCTAGCGCAATCCTTCCTCGGTACTTCCAACCTGGACTTGCACATTTTTTCACACGAATCCCTCCGGCACCGGCCCGGGCAAAGCAATTATTTCCTAGCGTACGAGATATGACTACGATTCAGATATTTATTGATATTCCTACGAAGACTACGAGCGATAAGTAGCACTTGCGATAGCGGTATCTTTTCAAATGTCATCCCCACTGGATGGGTACGCCCCGTAAAACTGATCGGATTAACCAGTTGGAATAGAAAGTACCTCCTCTTCCGTTGCGAGCTATCAATATGACGAGCGCATGTTTGGAATGAAATAGCTTTGGCAAGGCAGGATATGAAAGGAACGGCACTGCTCAATCCTCTACGGCTAACGGAACCTATCCGAGAAGGGCAGCAAGCTCAGAGAAGAGCTTAAAACCAGGATTACCCCAAATCCTACGCCCTCCGGGGGCACGGGCCAGGGAAAATAGAAGAATCTTCACCATTATCATCATTGTTTCCACCATCATCAGCATTGTCCTCAGAAACGGGAATAGACTTTTCTAGGTAAGAATCCTGACAACCTACAGAATTCATACTCTCAGCACCATACCATAAAGTTAAGAGCACCGTGAATTAGCTGATCCGCTTTCAAGGTGCCTACTAGCTGTTTGTTTATGCATTCTCTATTTCAGTTGCCAGTTGTAATATAATAAGGCAAGCATCACTGAAAACAACTCGTATGTTAGTTCGTCAGTTTCGTTACCAATGATAGGAACGTAGAAAAACACGTCACTATATAGATATAGATATAGATATAGATATAGGCCAGGTAGTTTGTTTATAGACACAAGCTCTTATTTATGCCAGGACGGTACAAGAGTGAGACTGTGCTAGCTCCATGCAAGTCTTTTAGTAACTACTCCAATGGGTGATTCCTTGCTTACAAAGCTAGTATTAAAGGACTATGTTATTACGAGAGCAGATCAGGGCAGGGCGGATCTTATCGTTTTAGACTTTCGATATTTTGATGCTGGTATGGATTGGTTGTCTGCATACCATGCTCGTGTGGATTGTTTTAGGAAGATAGTGACTCAACACCTTGTAAACCATCGTTTGAACTTGTTGGGGTGTGTGATGAATATCCCGCTAGAATCTCGGCTATTCATGCCACTCCACTTTTGGTTGCACAGGGTACATGGCTTTCATTTCGGAGAGCAGAGTGTTCTGGGCCTTAACTTAAAGACATACCACAGGCCCTTTTACATGCAAGACTGGGGAAGGGCTTTACTAAGTATTAGATATGGGCTAACGGGTCACATCAGGAGCGGTCTACGAGAAAAACGATCTGGCTTCAGGTACGCATAAAGGGATCAGCAGGAGAGGGTGGGATACGAAGTCGGGCATCTAGGTGCAATCCTCCATCTATGTAGTCAACAACCTATGATGGTTCAGAGCAGGTTGCTAAGCCCTTGAGATGACTTCGTTATCCAAAAGATCTTGTTATTTCATGTCTTGCTCTTTGCCCACGTCGAAAAGGGGCTGGTGAAGGTGCATTTCCAAAGAAGGAAATAAAGCACTCATTCCTCTATCTACCTTAAGTAGTAGTTTCCTATAGTAAAGTCGAAGTGAACCTCTATTTCGTAAAGGAGAGATAACCCCGAACTCGAGCTACTTCATTCTCTAATAGGCTTGTTGTACCCGGTCTTGCTATTGACTCCCTAGCTAGCTCAGAAGGAATGCCTAACTCTGTTGGGACAGATTGGACAGTTGGAGCAGCCGATAAACCAGCCACAGCAGAAACAGAATGACTAGTTTCAACAAGGCGAGCAACCCCAGCTATATGTATGTATCCAGGACTATGATGTATCCAGCTCAGTTGGAAAGCACTAGTTTACTTCCTCGCTACCGACCCAGGTACATTCTTCTTTGGACATGCCCGACCCTAGCTTATTGGACAGTTGCAACGAAACGAGTAGGTGTATCGACCAGGACTAGTAGTTTTACTAGGTGTTCTAAGGGGTAGAATGACTAGTAGTTACAGCCGTGGAAAGATATCGAATTCATTTCGGCTCCGGGCTGGCTAGTGTAACGAAAAGATATAGCTCAGTTGTCTTGGACAGCTTCGAACGAGCAAACAAGATATATATACTATTGAGGCTTCTGGCTAGCTCAATCCGGTGCTTGTTTTGCTTTCTACTTGTGAATGAACCCAATCCGTTTTTGAAAGAAGTAAGCATAAAAGGCTATCGACAAAAGTGGTACGCCACAGAAAGTGCAAACAAACTTATCAAAACCCGGTGAGTGAATCTGTGCCTATGAGCTTTTACGAAAGCCCAGGCTTTTCTCTGATCCAGTGAGTGAAATCCAAGCCTATTGAAACTTTCCTTGCTTTAAGGCCTATGACCACCTATTAGCTTGACTTTGACTACTTGAACCAGAAGCAAGCCCGTAAGCAGTGAAATTCGAGGAATTACCACCATTTATACCACCATGCTTACTATTTACCGCCCTACACCGTGAAAATAGACAGATTTAGATATTATCTGCCGCTATTGAATTGACGACATGGAACACCTAAATCCTATCCTACAGACTGCGCCTATTAGCTAGTTATTGAACTTACTGCCTCCCTAACACTTTGAATGTGTTCATTTTATTGATCTGCTTCCTTCAAAGAAGAATCTGTGTTTTTCGCCACATCGCGTATAAAGCATCGCTGTTAAGAACAACCGATGCCTTATGTGTATTGGATCCGCTCTTCTGTTAGCATGAACACATGAATGAGATTCTATTCCGATTCCTTATTCTCTAATAATAGAACCCCCCACCCTCACCTACCCCCCAACCTAGGTGCGGAAGTAAAATCAATCCTTGTTTGTACATCGCTGAACTTACATACCCGGGCCGGCTCAACATTCTTTTAAAACAAAAGAATAACGGCTTTTCCATGACTTGGCCATTCAATCTTGTGAACTAATCGAGACCGAAATTGGATAAAGAGATACAAAAGGAGAGGAATACCCAATCGATGAAAGAACATGAAACCCTTCAGTTTCTATAGAGGTACGGGAAACGGTTGGGGGCAATAAAGTAGGTGAAGTGGTTGGATTTTGCGAGCTGTTCCAACCACTGCTGGATGTGACTCCAAGAGCCGAACGAGAATGAATACCACACAGAAGAGTCAAGACCGGGCTCCCTAATAGAATGTTTAACCGATCCATTCCGGATCGATCGAATTGGTACGGAAGTTGTAACATGGGAAAAGCACAGAAAACACGACTTATTTGAATAACCCGGTGACCTACCAATTGTAGAAGTAGGATTTTTGGCAAGCAATAAGCACTTAAATAATACAATTCGAGTGTACCAGATTCTTTATCATTTCGAGGAAAAGGTTCGGGAGGAAAGGGAAACAACAGAGAGATCCGAATCGAACCTAAATGGGAATGACATGAAAAATCTTTTTCAAAACCTATCATTAAGGGTGTGACGACGATATACGATAGGAATAAAAAAAAACTCGTGATTGGTGTGGAGGGGAAGATCTGCTTATGAAATTGTTCAAGAAAGAGTCGTCTCATTTCCTTACTTCTTCGTTCTTTCGAATTCATTCACTTCGACGGCTGGCGCTACGCTTTGCATGATTAGCTCCGACAGAACAGGTACTGCATTTCCTTAGTTGGATCCGCTCTTTCTCTCTCGTGCAGTTGTTGCTTCCGGCTATTTATTCAGTCGTCAATCAGCATTGATCCGGGTAGTTAGTCAGTCTCTCTCTTTTTTCCCGTCCTTCTCTATCTATGAAATTCCTAATTAAGGGAGTTCGCTTTCCAATATCTAAATGTTCATGCAAAGCAACAAACGAAATGCAAGAACTGTCACGCAGAAGTCACACAGTATGCTGATCGTTCTGAAATGATAAAAAGTATGGGATTTCATAAGAGATTCATACATAGAGATCTAAACTCATGGAAGGGCCCGGCCAGCAAACGAGATCTCTTACATCCAAAGGACCATGCCAATCGAAGATGAACCATTCACCGAGCCGAGTATGTGCAAGACAAGACACGGCTAGATAAGTCAAATAGAAGATATTGCTTTTACACGAGCAACTCTTTTCTTCATGTAGGTACAGCCCACTTTTCCTTTGATGAAATGCGAACACAAACTTCAGGCATCCAAGAAAGAAGTAAAGATCGAAATCGAAGCATTGTCATTGGGTTGAAGATCAATTCATATCGACAAGACTTTCCATTCATCTTTTTGTTGATATTTGGATTCCGTTTTCAAATAAAGTCATCTTGTAGTTGGAAATCACCTTTAGAATCATCAGCCTCTGTCCCTACACTGACTCACTTATCCGGGGTCGATTCTCACTACGGTCCTTTATTTCGAAACGAGGATAGGTCTCTCGCGGGACGAGGTGTAGATTGAGAAGAAAGATGAGCGTATGGTCCATACTCACTCGGGTTCAAACTTATTTTGCAGGGAGAAATGGGTACATGCCTGTAGATCTTCTTCTCACAGCGAGCACTTGATTACGGAGCCTGATTCTATATATTATTTTCTTATTATTATGGAATAGAATCTATATTTTTCTTCAAATCATAGTGGGAATCCTATTACCGATACCTAAACGTTTTCTTTGTCGAAACAGAAGAAAGGAGGGAAATTGGATAACCGACGACACGAGTTTCCCGTTCAACGTTCCGCTTCGCTCCACTGTTAGATAGGCAATTCAATAGTTACCGACGAAAGGAGTTCCCCTTCTCTTGGCCAATTGACGTTCTGCTTCAATAAGTCATGACCTTCACTCTCCTCAAGTGAGGAGGGCATATTGTTTGACCAACGAAAGCCTCACTAGTTCCTTCTTCCCGTTCACTATTCCCGTAGCCTGATACGAGTTATTTAGTTCGTGTCTCCTTGTTCTTGGGAAGAACCGAAGGTTCATTCGCGGCACTCGTAGACATAGTTGTATTTCAGACCCTCTTCTTTCCCTAAAAAGCTAAGAAATAAAAAAAAGAGAAAAGCAGAAGCGAAAGCTCGAGTCGAAGAGTGGAGGTCGCTCGGTAACTCGAGTCGATCAGTCCCATTCATTCTTGCCCGAAACAAGTGGGCTATTCATTCCGGTGCCACCTTTGTTCAATCGAGTCCATGTTCTCTATTTCCCAAAACCCATTCGTTCACCGACCCGTGGACCAGAGGTTGCTTGCTTGGAATTGGGCTTTCTAGCTTTCTTTAGTACAATCTTTTTGCGAGAGCAACCCCGGGTTCGTTCCTAAGACTACACTCACAGCTTTCTCTGTTCATGTTCCGGCATAGGGGATCTAGTGGTAGGATAGGGGGCAGAGCTTTAGGGCTGCAGTAAACCTCATATGCGCGTGGCTCATCATAAGACCTTAGCCTGATGTCCTACCCAAAGACTTCAAAGGTAGTCACAGGACAACCTTTCCTAGTTCTAACTTCCAAACCTATAACTTGGTTTGCTTGCCAGCTTCCTATCTGACCTATCAATCAAAGAAATGTTCTAGTTCCGCGATACGAGCTTGACTGTCGCTCTGAGACAGTAGATTTCTTGGTTGGGGGTCCCTTTATCAAAGGCTCCCTTCCCTACTGATCATACAACAAATGAACGTGGTTAGAAAGATGGCACATCGATCTTCCGTACACCCTGTTCGTGCTGCGGAACGAAGAAAATCTGCCTTCCTTGGAAAAATCATTCCTGACTCCGAAGTCTCAAAGGAGACTTGGGTGGCGCCTTCTGAAGAGCCCTTCATTCTGCGACTCAGATAGGCTAGGATTCGTGTCTCAGCCGGAAGGGGTCGTAGGACTGACTCAGACAAAGCGTTAGAAGTACGATCTCCGAATCTATAAGCTTTGGCCTGCCTTCTTCCCTTATCGAATCTCTTAGGTAATAATAAAGTGATGTTAATTGTCACGCTAAGGAGCTGACCAGTGACATTTCTGTCTCAATTGAAGTCAACCTTACTATACTCGCTTGTAGGAGATCATCGCTCAGAAGGGCGTTCTTTCGCTAGAAAAACAAGAGTTTGAAAGATCACCCAACCCACGAAAAGGTCAGAACTCTCGATCTAGCCCCACTTTCTATAGCTATTTATCGACATGTTGTTTCGAATGTCCTTGAAAAGGCCTACACACATACCCTGCCACTCGATGTAGGTTTTGCCAGCGATGTGTAGTGGGTTTGTTCAGTAGAGATGGGTAAAGCGCACAAGTATTGGAAGGAAAGTTTAACCCTTCTTAAAGGATAAAAAGTCTGTATTGAACTATGATTTGAATTCCTTTCTTATTAGTTTCCAAGTGAAAAATGTTCATTGCCTTGATCAGAGCCTTTAAGCCTTTTAGAAGCGAGCATTTCCGCAGCTTCTATTTTTCCTAAAGCTAATGAACCGAATGGAAGAGACTCACTTATTCTAAATAAGAAAGAAGGAACAAAAAAAAAAAAAGAATTGTTCCAACCTCGGCTCGGGGTCTGTCTGGAAATGGAAAATAGTTCTCTCTCTCATCTGGTCTCGCCACAGTGACAAGAAAAACAAGTGAATAATTGGAATAGAACGCAATCGTCAACCAAAATCGGGTAGGATGTATTATAAAAGAAAGCCTTGCCTCACTCGCAAGTGAGGACCTCACCCCTCCTTCCTCATTTATTGAGAATGGAAAAAGACAATGTTCATTGCTTCCTCAAAACAAGAGTTCCACGGGCGGTTTTTCATAAACCTCTTTAAGCAAGGCAAGGCGATTCATGAAGGATTCCTCTCCTCTAGTTGGTCTATTAGACTATTATTACTATAAGGTCCCCTAAAACAGGCATACCCATAAAGGAAAGGCAAGGGAAAATGGACGGAGATTGGTCAGTGGTCTCCTCTCCTGGTCGAGTATTTCTGTTCTTTTCTTTGATTTGGGTTAAGAACAGTAGTCGGACATTCCACTTTGTTAAGTTCTTTTTTTTGATTCGACATAACAAGAACAGAATCACGCTCTGTAGGATTTGAACCTACGACATTGGGTTTTGGAGACCCACGTTCTACCGAACTGAACTAAGAGCGCTTTCTTACGACAGGAGATAAAGCAGTAAAGAAAAGGATGATTTTTGTACCGCATGCATATAGAAAAATGAAACTCTGAATTTTGTCCAATTTGAATCGATCTCAATTGATCCCTCGTTACTGCCCATAGGAGAAGTAATAGGTAGGGATGACAGGATTTGAACCTGTGACATTTTGTACCCAAAACAAACGCGCTACCAAGCTACGCTACATCCCTTTTCCAAATTGTTGTACAGTGTCATTGTACAAAACCCCTGTCTTGTTTTCCACATCGTAATTTTATCCTCCATCTATATACAACTTTCTTGTCATTTCTTCTTTTTGGTTTCATATAATAAATGATATACATCTGAAACCCAACCTAACGTATAAAGAAAGAATATTTCTCGGTAATGCTCAGGAAGAAAGAAGGGGTCATCTTTTTGTTTTTTATTCCACCCTTATGTACCCTTCTTTGCATTTTTTCTAAAGCCTGTTCAACCTCATATCACCTAGAACAAGTCATGGACTTCTTCAATGAAAGAAAGTCTCATGGAAACGTTTTCAACGAAATAAGAACCATACAAAATAGATTTCTTGATCTTTTTTTTTTTTTAAACTTTTTTTTCGCTGTTTTTTCTTTTATCCTAAAGATATGCAGAACGAGTGTATTATGAAATGTTCGTTGTCTAGCTTTGCATACATCGCTACTTAATCGTTTAGTGGTTATCGATGAAATTACTTCACCATAGAGAAAATATTATGGAAGTTTTTATATATATTATTGGTTGCTTTTGTTTATGTCCAATTGGAAAAGTTGATCTTAGAAATTCATATGTTTAGCCTAAAGTACATAACTTGTGTTCCTCCCTAGTTCTTGCAAAGCCACCTAATCAAGCCTCACCTCATTTTTAGTCTAGAACATGTTCATCATGTTCAGCTGAAAGCAAACTAAAAAATAAATTGGTTTACTATACTATACTATACTATACTATACTATTAGTAATACATATACTTTTTGACCTTAGCTCTTTATTTATTGTTCATTGAGCAGTTCAAATGCTTTGATTGCTTATCAGATAAGAGGTACAAATATTCTTCATTCGTTTATTTTTTTAATGAAAAATTTCATTCAAATCCATTCTTTCTCATAACTTGAGAATATGTACAGCGCAGAACAGAAAAGAAGGCAGATTTGATGAGTTGTAGGGGCGGACCCACTTCCACTGATTCGAGAAGGTTCTATAAGGGAAGAAGAATCAGAGCAGTGACCTGGTAACCTTGATTTCTTTCGGAACGTCATTACGAGAGTAACAAAGAAAGAATAACGTAGATAGGAAGGAGCGAGCCCCAAGGATAATGAATTGGTATGCCGGGTGCTTACTTGAGCAAGAAGCCAAGTCATCGATAATCAAAGAAAGGTGTGAGTGAACGAGCCCAACTTTCCGATTCAAATATGACTCCTTTCCACTTTCAACAAATAGAGAAATCTCCGCTAGGCTAGCAGTGGGTAACCAACGTAGTGCCCCATCCGTTCCATGACATCCAATCAGTTCTCCTCGGATTCCAATCCAATCTCCCAATCAGTGAGAAATAGACGGTCGGATGAGATCTCGAACGTTGTCCCTACCTACTGAGGAATCAAAAGTGTACGTAGAAAAAGAGAGTGTTGGAAATGCATCGAGGAGAACTTACCTTGTGAGTCACTACTCCGGCACTGGGCAGGAATACTACTAGCGAGGCTTATAGGCGGCTAGTTCTTAAAGAAATCTGTCAGCTATAACCTAGCCTATTGAATCTGGTACGCCCGAAGCACGAAACTAGATAGGTAGCCCTACCTACGACTAGAAAAGTCTCGTATTTTTTTCTTCCAGTAAATCTTCAACTCATTCCTTCCATTATGGAATATCATTTGTAGTGTATTTTCCCTCTCAAAAAAGGTTTCACCCTCACTTCACTGAACTTATTGGAAATGCCTAGGACAGAGTTCATTCACTTGCCCTACTCCTCATAGTTGATCCGAATTTCTATCCCTGATTGAGTCAATCAGGAAGAGGAAGACTTGATAAAAGATGAAAAGAAAGGATTGATTACCTTTTTTAAGTCAAGAAAAGAAAGGAAAGGGCTATTTATGTAGATGAAGTTTCAGATTCTTGGATGAGCGGAACATCTTTGAGACAAATCATCTCTACCCGGGTACATAGCTTCATCCAAACCATGGATCCACGAATTGTTGACTCGCTCTAGAAAAGAGCTTCGTAGTTGGGACCGATGATCGATATGGTTTCCTAGGATGAGAACTATGGTTTACTACTTGACAATAAGAAAGTTGTTTTATCTTTATTTCACTATTTTAGGTCTTTTGCCTAGTCTGAATTTCCCCTTCTTCTATTTTATTTGATCAAGATGGATAGCAAAAAAGCATGAATAGGCCTACTGGGATGGAAGGAGAGAAGGACGGAACGAGAAAAGGAAATACCTCTTTGTTTACCTTGGAATGAATTGCTCAACTACTTAGGTAACGAAACGTTCATCTACGATCTTTCTTATTCTTAAGAAAAGATAGGACTGTACGGCAGTTCTCGTTAGTAGATTCGCAAAACAGAAGAAGAAGTTCACTCTGACTTGCGCACTACAAAAAGGCAGCCAACGACTTCGGACGTACTCCGTCTTTCGAGCCTCTGTTTAGCTTAAAAAGATAAGGCGCTAGTACAACGAACGCTGCTTTGGTGCGTCCCACCCCAACTAACTAGTGCTTGACTTGACTTTCCCCCGCGCCCTATCCTATGAATAAGGAGAAGGCCGGCCTATCAATGACCGAGCCAGTCTGATCTCCTTTATACTTACCTAAAACAACGAGCGAAGTCGAGATGTTGATGAGAAAGGGGCGAGTCTCAAGGCCAAAGAGTGCTCTTTGAAGGCTACTATGCATCCTTACGAATACAAGAGTGGTTTGGGTATAGCAGGACTTGAACCTGCGACCATTAGGTTAAAAGCCCAATGCTCTACCAACTGAGCTATACACCCGATTTTACAAGAAGGCTTGGTGCGGAAAAGAAAAGAGGGTGGCCCGGCCCCTTTTCTTCTTATCATATCACAAGGGCGCGGCTCTGTATGGGGCTCGTACTGCGGAGCAAGTCTGGGATGGGAGTCCTTTCCACTCATTGAGGATTCTATCTAAAAAAGAAGGTCAACGGGGGAGACTACAGTAGCTCGAACTCAGACTATCTACGAAAAAGGTAAAGTCGTCTTTCCTAGGGTTCGACCGAAAGGAGCAGTGTTCTATGGTTTGACGTTGTGGAGGTCCAGCACTCTTCTAAACGAAGAAAGAGGGGATTCGCGCTACCTCCTACTCCTACAGAAGATCGATTGGCGCGAACTTCCGATCGATTCCTTATTCATTGTTGCCGACCCTTACATCATCATAAAGAGAATCAAGATATCCCAAGAAACCCTGCTAGGGATGAATGACTAGCGCTCAAGAACAAGCAAGGGATGAGCGCACGGGAGCGACGTTGCTTGTTGCTTTATTATCACATTAGAGAAGCGGAACCTCCAAGCTCAGACATCTCGAACTCAGAAACTACCCTTCTATCCCACCCTGCTCCTCCGGCATCGGAAGCAGAACTACCTGACCGAAGGGAGATAGACAGGAAGGGAAGACGGTCATACAAAGGCCGAATAAAGCTCTCTTGAAGCTGCATCTGAATAGACCTAGAGTCACTCAGTACATACGAACCCTTGAATAAATAAGAATTGAGAAGTATGAAATGTGGGCATCATAACAAAAAAAGAAAAAGACCGAACCTGTAAGACTAATG
The DNA here is from genome assembly GCA_033239725.1 of Echinochloa phyllopogon. Lineage (NCBI taxonomy): Eukaryota > Viridiplantae > Streptophyta > Magnoliopsida > Poales > Poaceae > Echinochloa > Echinochloa phyllopogon. The sequence continues at coordinate 14,192 of BTCW01000712.1, read as the reverse complement.
TCTACTTATTTATACCTTTGAGAGGTCCACTTAGACTATTATGATTTTCTCTTTAGCTACGTAGGTTATATAAGATTCAATTCAATCTAACAAGCGGACTGGACTACCTTCGGCTACCACAAGATATTTAGAAACCAAAGAAGCTGAGCCTACTTTACGCACTTAAGGCAGCAGCAGATGATGAAGAAATGGGCGATGATAATGAGAAAGGGCGCCCCTTGGCATTTCCTGTGGGGGAGTCTGATTGATCCAATCACGACGAATGATGTCAACCCCCTCTTTTGCGCCTAACTTGACTCTGATTCCCCCACTATGAGAGCTGATCCAGGGGCTAGTTCGGCTACAGAATGGAATTTACGAAAGCCCGTCTTTCCGACTCAATGTATTGCCCTTTGGGACCAGGATCTGACGAGGAAGTTAGAGAGGGGACACCAAACATAGGTGCGTACCATTGCCCCAATCCAATGGACTATGTCATACAGGGAGGAACCCATGGAGGTTGGGACAGAAAAAAAGCGGGTTTTGCTTCTGCTTCCTTCGAGCTCCCACAGCAGTCTAGAAGTCTTCCCCAGGGCGCTAAGCGAGAATTTCTGTCCTCAGGACGTGGGGGAGCAAGTTTCGAACCCGACACATCCACTGCACGATCCTTTTCAGCTGTAGTTCCGGGATTGGATTTACAAGGGGGCGGGAATTCTTTGTTAGCTTTAGGCTAGCAATCCGGTTCAAAGCCAGATTGGCCCACTTATTCGAATATAAAGAAGAGGAAGACAAACTAGCCAAGAGACAGAAAAAGGTAGAGACCAACCACCGAAACAAGGGAGTAAGGGCTAGGGGTATATGGGCCAAGAAAGGTCCGATGTATCGGTCAGCTATACCTAATCCTTCACTTAAAAATGCATCACACCCTTTGTAGGTTCAAGCCGAAGTCAAGCATGATCACCTACTGCAAACTCCAAATATCGTGGTCGGCGTACCTGGTCCTGAGCTGCTTTTAATCTAGAATAAGTTGAATCTTCTCGGCACTCTCCTTCATCTTCTGTGGCCCCGTCGGTCGGTACGTGCCAACCCCAACAAATCGGGGTACGACAAAGGTTCCCGTAGAGTGCATCGAAAGGTGCCATTCCGATGCTAGAGTGATAGCAGTTGTTGTAAGCAAACTCGGCTAATGTATCTCTATGCCAATTTAGTAGGCCTGCTCATTGATGCTCTTCGGGCCGATTGTATGGGATGTGTTCTGGTGTACAGTGGGAGATGCAAGGATATCGATTGAAGTTTGATTTGTTGGCCATGGAGTTAGGAGCATATGATGTAGTCCTAGGAGTAGACTGGATGAGGAAATTCCCTATTATTTCAATAAGTCTTTCCGTTGGTTGTAACTAATCACGTACCCGCGGCAGCGGAATTCCTTTTACCTAACCATGATTGCAGTAGAGATAAACAACGTTGGGCCCGCCTGCTTGTTCAGCACCACCCATATATTCCCATGGGAATATATGGGTTTTTCGGTCCAGTGGGAGGCTAATTTTCCTTGGAAGGTCATTTTCCCAACCAATAAGTATTGGGCTCCCAAGTAAACAAAGCGAAGGATCAAGTAACCAACATGTTGCGGAGCAGCTAAGTAAACCAAGAAATGACTCAAGTAATCCAAGGGCAGAGCAACGTAATCCAACGGAGGGGCTACGTGATCCAACAGAAGAGCTACGTAAACAAGGAACACATGAACCAGCTAAGGATCCATTCCACCTGCCAAGTAGACCAATCACAAGAGCTCGGGCCAAGAAATTCAATGAAGTAATCCATATGCTGATTCAGCAAGCCAAGCATTGGAGTTGGTATGAAAAGTTTCTTGAATAACCTAGCTGTCCTCGCCAATGGGATTCTGTGTAATCCTACGGTCTACATGGTGTAGGTAAAGGGCCAATAAAAAGTCGCTAATTAGTGGCACTGAAGTATGCACCCGGCGTGTAAACTTCTTCTTTTTATTTACCAATGTCGCTATCCGACTGATCATCCTTTGAGACCACAGAGAACATCAGAGAGAAAGATACGTCACCTCAATTTACACCCTCACTTATATGAGTCGGCTAGAAACTCAAGGCCTGGCCTTTTGTGGGAGAATGCGGAGTCCTTCCCAAAATCGCCTGGATCAAGTCAGGAATGGTTTCGTGTTCAAACTGCAGGACATGGTAGTAAGTAAGGATCGAAAAGGAAATGTCCGATAACTACAAGAAGCCCCAATAATCGATGGTATAATTGCACTGGAGTAGAAGAAACCATAATAATGTTATGAGCGTTGGTTTTTCATTCATTCAACAATAGGTCTGAGAGTTGTAAGTAGTCATTTTGTCAGAATCCAACCATAAGAATAAAACCTGGATAAGAATAAGAGTGCGTGGATAAAATTTCATGTTCGGTTGGAGCCGTTGATTGGAAATTTTCATAGCATTCCTACGCCTCGTTCTTCATCAGCTTGGAAAGCATCAATTACTGGGTCTGTCAGCTTCTCTTCATGAATCCATGGAGTGCCACCATCACCATTATTGCATCCCTGGAGCCTGTTGCGAAGAGCTTGCAAAGCTGCCAAGGTTGCCTGAATAGAATAGGAGCTCCGCGTTCTTTACTAGCTATTCGTGCGTATCTGTGAGTTGCCTATGACTTCTTTCTAGTCCTATGCCTTTTCTTGATGACCGATCTCTTCTTTCTGTCTCTCACAACCCTAGACCATGCTATACGGGCCGCCCCGGCTACCCCTTCATGCACTTAACCTAGTATCTTCTCCACACTCTCGTTCATTTCTATTATTTGCTTTTCAAGGAATACCTTGTGACTTACCTGTCCTCTCGTAAATACATACTCACAAAGGTCTACACCCCTATTCGCTTACCACCGGTGTAAATCTTTCTACTAGCAAGAAAAAGCCTATACTTCCTATTCAATACGCATACCTCTTGTCAAAAAACTAGTTTAGCGGTGACTTCTTTCTATCTCGGTTATCCCTTGGATACTATTAGAATGTTGACTACAGGGAATTCCAGCTATCCCTTTCCAACAACTAGACAACTTCGGTGCATCTATACTTTTTGACCGTAACTGATATACTTAACCTATTCCTAACAAGCCAACTTGACCTATTCCAAAATACTACTTTCAAACCTATTCTTGAAAACTACTCAACCTACTTGTTTCGTTATGCTATAGCCACCTAATAAAGGGAAGATTCCTATCATCAGAAGAACTGGATTGAACTGTTTTCAGTTCTTGCTTTCCAACCGTAACTCCTTGATACACCACCTTTCTTACCCGGCTTTCTGAATAGGGGCGGACTCCACTACTTGTTTGGTAAAGCGTGCCGAGCAACACTTCCCTACTTTCTCTTTGATCTAGATTCCCTCTCTTCTTCTGCACCTTCTCTTCTTCCCAATTCCAGGAATCCTGCTTGTTTTAAAAGATAAAGCCTGCTATTTGAATAGTTGGTTTGAGCATTTGTTTCAATAGTTGATACCCCTGTAGTGCTTCTATTAGAGTAGGTGGGTAGCAGATCACCATCATGTTTGATCAATTTAGTACCGGCATTGCTTCATCCATTCTTTCCTGGGCACCGGTAATCCCAAGAACGGCTAACGGCTCCCACCTCTCCTATGGCAAGCCCATCCTAGATTTGAGAAATGACATTGATCGAAACCAAGACGCTACGAATCCTACGAACAAGACGATTTAGTTAAATACTACGTTGTAAATACTAAATACGAATTAGCGCTATTCGAGCTAGACCTGTCGCTTTCCCTTTTAGTTCAGGCCTACGAGCTAGAGATTATACGAGCTATTTTGACCTAGTGCTATCCACGTACGCTAATAAATCTAATTAAATAGTTGGAATTGCAACTTCCAACGGCTAAAACCAATCAAATCAACGGCCAGGGATTAATACACAGGAACGGTTGCCTCTACTTGCTATTTGCATCGTATCCTCGGGCAAAGCACATTAGCTAAGGTTTCATCGGATTGCTACACGGCTTAACGGAAATAACGGAACACCCCTCCAAACAGATCGGATTGCGCTAGAGCTATTCCTAGACCTAGCGATAGAGACGAGCTAGAGCGTTAATACGAATCATCAATTGAAGCAAAGGGTTTGCCCCAGGACTAGTACGCTAACGAGCTCCTCCTACGCCAATACTTGCTTAAATCAATTCTCTAGGGTGCGCTCGGGACAAGGCAGAAGCCGAAGCACATTCCCTAGCGTACGAGATATGCCTTTTAGGAGAGAGATCCCTTTTACGAGCAATGGTTTTTGATAATGCTACCCCCAGTTCAAAGCAAAGGTCGAAGCTGAACTGCCTTTACTCGGCTTCCGTTCAAAGATTCGTATCTGTTTTTCCTCGGTTTCCCATTGGAGGTAAGGTTCCAATACTTGCTTTTGGTGGAGGTCTCGTACCATAGCGAGGGGCGATCAATTCCTAGCGCTAGAGCTATTCCTATCCTCGAGCGAAGCTAGTCCGTTTCCTAGGAAGGCGGCTAAGGGTTCGGGTCGGAAAACAGGTACGGTTCCCTAGAATACCCTACTTCCGATAAAGCCTCTCCTCCCCGAGGAGAGTCTTCCTCTTCCTAGCATCTAGGCTATACTCTCGTGTTTGACTTAACACAACGAGACATAGGCACCCACATGCTTGAACTACGATGATACCCTACGGACATCACACATTCAAGTAGGGAGACCTTGCTCGTGGATAACTAGACGGCGGAGCGAATAGATTCAAACTTGAACCTAAGAGAGGCTTGAGGGCCGGCTTTTGGACCATCGCAAACGGGCCTCGGAATGGCTAAACACTTCCGATTTCAAGCCTGAGTACTATACGCTTTACGATTATCAATATGAAGGGATAGGGTGAGTTATTCATTCCTAAGCAAAGATTAGACCGAAAAGGACAGGTACTAAGCTTTAGAGCAAACTTTGATTCATACCACTTGGACTTTCCCTGGTTTTAAAACCAGTTCGCCAGTTCGTTTGCCCTGCGGGGCAGCTGTCCTTTTGGTTTTTATCCAGCTTATCCCCTTTGCTTTAAAACCTACTTCGCCTTCCCTATTTCGATTCGCTATCGCTGTTCCGTTCCTATTCTTTTCTTCCAAATCCGAATCCTGGAAATGCATATGATGACACTAGTTCATCAGGCTAGTGTTGGGAATTCGATTGAGTTCGAAAGCACATTCCCTTGCTAGAGATATTCCTTTTATTCATCCCGGATTGTGTGAATGCGTTCACACCTATCCCGAGTGGGTATAGTTACGTGGTTAAGTAATCCCTTCCTATGCGAGGTTCATTGTATGAGAGAACATAAGGAAAGGCTTGATACATCCATGTCTAGCTCATGTCGATCTTCGTGTCATTTTGATTTCATTAGCTCAGTAGGATAGTCCACGTTGCTAGGATGTGTGGGTCTAGTCAGGTCGTGACCCTCGATCAAACCATCCTAGCAATGCCCTCTTCTCAAAACAGGCGTTCGATGTACGGATCATCGCCGCTTGTCTTTGGGGGTGGGATTTGGAATTGGAAATTGGAAGGTTTGACAGCCAAGGAGCGGCTAATAAAAGCGCCAGGTAGACGCGCTGAGATGCATTTTGAGTACTGGTGGTACTGGACAAGCTCTAGGGGAATAATCTCTTTCTTAAAAAGTCAATAGAAGTCAAATGCGAAGCATGAAACTAAAACAAGTCACTTGGGAATGGCTACATCGGAAAAGCGTGAAACAATGTCAAGTCTCGCTCGGGTTTGATCGAGTGATGACGAGAGATAGAATGATACAAAGCCTAAAGGGGAGAGCACTTAGCCGAGCATTTAGTAGTCGTTCGGCTGGGGAAGATTTTATGTTTAAATGTATGTTTAAATCTCTAGCGAAAGCTCAAAAAGAGAGAAAAAGATGGCTAAGTAGCGAAATTCTCAAATATATGGGTTTACTGCCCGCAGATTGTAGTTTCCATTATGTGATGAATTTCGTGAATGAAGACAATGATTGCATTGGATTAGGCTCCGGTGAATCAAGTGGCAGCAGTTCCCTGCCTACAACCTGGTGGGAGGTTTGGGAGCAGTTTTCACAGACAAAATGTCCAAAGGCTCCACCATTGGTTGATTCTGCATGTCCAAATCCAATGCAACAAAGCCTATTGAACTGCTTCAAATTCCTCCTGCGTCCGAAGATTTATTGTGATATGTTTGCAGAAGGATTTGGAAATCGAGTTCGAATTATCATGAAATTTACGGAAGGTGTTGGATGTCAATTTTGGTGGGCGATGCGGCCTCTAAAGGATGACACTGGAGAAACTACTTTTCATGTGATTTCGAACTATAAACTTTTTTGTCAGCGCGGATGTCTGGTAGATGCAGATTTCACGTTCTCACAATTTGATCATAGTGAGATCCTTTCAAGTCTCAATAAAATTCTTATTAAGAATCCTCTATTAACAAAAACACTAGACATTGAGGAGTCATTGGTGACAGATCAACCATGGCCTGACTCAATGTTGGACATTGCCAAATTTGCAATTTGTTTTGCTAATATTCTGATGACCGAGGCCGCCAAGCCTCAAGGACTTTTCCATTTCCCCGAGGGGGAATCCTAAATGAAATGATAAATGAAAAAATGTAGTTACAGATGTGAAACAAGTCAATATCTCTCTGTCTGTGTAGGTTCGGTTTGTTCTTATCGATCCATTTCTTCGAGTGTGGGTGTCCTACGCTACTTCCGTTCATGTTTACGTTCTCAAAAGAAAAGAAGGCTTTCCTTGGAAAAACCAACGCCGACCAAAATCCAAGTCTCCCTTTCTCTTTTGGGAGCTGAGCTGAAAAATATGTAGTTACCCTATGATGAGATTGAGTTCAACGGATATGATGGATAGAAATATGCTATTTGCTGCTATTCCATCTATTTGTGCATCAAGTCCGAAGAAGATCTCAATCTATAATGAAGAAATGATAGTAGCTCGTTGTTTTATAGGCTTTCTCATATTCAGTCGGAAGAGTTTAGGTAAGACTTTCAAAGAAACTCTCGACGGGAGAATCGAGTCTATTCAGGAAGAATTGCAGCAATTCTTCAATCCTAACGAAGTCATTCCGGAAGAATCCAATGAACAACAACGATTACTTAGGATCAGCTTGCTAATTTGCAGCACCGTAGTAGAATCATTACCAACGGCACGCTGTGCGCCTAAGTGCGAAAAGACAGTGCAAGCTTTGTTATGCCGAAACCTAAATGTAAAGTCAGCAACACTTCTAAATGCCACTTCTTCCCGTCGCATCCGTCTTCAGGACGATATAGTCACAGGTTTTCACTTTTCAGTGAGTGAAAGATTTGTATCCGGGTCTACGTTCAAAGCTTCTACCGTAGAACAAATTCGAGAGGCCTTCGTACCCATAGACCTAATTCGAGAAGGCTTGATAGTCCTAAGAAAGGTGAGGGTGGGGGGTTCTATTATTAGAGAATAAGGAATCGGAATAGAATCTCATTCATGTGTTCATGCTAACAGAAGAGCGGATCCAATACACATAAGGCATCGGTTGTTCTTAACAGCGATGCTTTATACGCGATGTGGCGAAAAAGACAGATTCAACGAAATATACCATGCCTGCATTGTTGGAAAGGTATTTCTCAAAAATGATCGGTAAATTTCTACTATTTAATGGGTCACCCGACCCTCTGTTTATTCTCGTTTTGGTTTTTTTCTCTATTTTGCTTATTATTGCAGTTTCCAAAAAAAAGAAATTTGCTTCTACCTCTCCGGTAGGGAAATGGGTGCTGTCTACCTTAGGAATAGTTTGCAATTTTTTGTTTTCCCAACAAGGTCATTTTGTCGAATGCATGGAGAATAGTCCCGACTGGAACACATTCTCGCCCATACAAGAGATCCCCCCGATCCACTCTCCGGAAAGGGGGGAGGTTGCCCCTCACAACCCCGTTCCTGCGGCCCCCCCAGCGCCGCCTGCAGCTCCTGTACCACCTGCTGCTCCACAAGATATTGACCCTCAGATTCAAAATACCAAAGGCAAAATCTACTTCAACTTGACTACTTTATATGGGTCCATGGACCCAAGGCAAGCAACTGAGTTAACAGATATCATTTTTGATAAGAAAGAAAAAATACTGGGGGAGCTTAGAAGGTTGGATAACCATAGCCCCGTTAATAACCAAATCCTTTGGCAAGATGGTGGGGATACAATCCGAGACCCCCAAAGCGGGGGGGAGTATCATCCTCAAATGTTAGATATGATCCTGGGCAGTTTGCAAAAGTATGGGCGAGGTAGTGACCATTATAAAAAATTCTTAAATGATAGGATAGATACCCTACAAAATGATGATTTAATAAATTTAGAACTTGAAGATCTTCCAATGGATAAATTGAATGAATTGAATCAAGCCAAATTCGTTAGAGGGCCGGGAGAAGGGTGAAACAAAATACTCAATTTCTTAAGATAAGATGGTTTGTAGGTTTCTCATATCATAGGAAATAGAGATACCGAGGCCCACCAACCTACTACTTGTTGGTTTGGTGGGGAAAGAAGAGTGGGTCGGAGGGCTTCTTTCACTTTTGTTAAGATGCCGAGTCGGGTCAAGGAGATTCATATAAGTGATTGACTTGTTTACTTGGGAGAAATAGCTGGGTAAAGATGGGCTTATTGGATTATTATTGAATAGAAAGAGAAGCTTAAGTGAAAGCAAGTCAAGCATACCTCTGAACCTTCTCGCCATTGGTACTTCACCTTGATTCATGGGCAATCCACCGCAATTAATAACCACCAACCTAGGAATCCACTGAGAAACATGACATTCACAACCAGATGGTACCTGCCACTGGAATTGGAGACTTCCATTACTTTGGCCTTATTAACTTGGTAGTAGATCTGCTCAGCTACTCCAATACCCGCTTTCTTAAATACTCTACATCACTTTGTTCTCACTTCTTTCGGCTATATTGGTTATATATAATATATACTTTGAACACACCAAGGGCAGAGCGAGATAATGAATAAGGTGCGTTTGGACAGATAGATGTTTCGCTAATCCTAATTGGCTTCTCTCTTCTTATGATAATCTTCTCAACCAGATCAAGACGATTTTATGACTTGTGACTACCGGCTGACTGTACTATAGAAGAGTAGCGCATTCGAATAAGATGAACGCAAAGACTGCAACGCTATCTCTTCGTACTGGCACTATTACCGCGCGCGCACACGCGCTACTCGTATCGTCTCGTATATAGTTCAATGAATGAATTGGTTCGAAAACGATATGAACGAATTGGATTTGAAAGTGCATTCAGTAGGGCACGAATGGCTATAAGGTTCCTGAGCAAGTCAGACAGTATTGGGAGTCGTCATCAATAAGAACTACGGCTTTCCTTAAATGCTACGATCACTCAACCCAGAACCCGAGCCAGGTGCAGAGTCCAAAGAAAGGTTGTCGCTTATGTTGCTCTTTCTTGCTTTGAAAGCAAGGGATTACTTGCTAAAGTAATGCTTACCGAAGGTCAGAGTCCTATGTATGTATACTCCTGCCAGCCTTTTACTCCTCAAGTCGTAAGGAAGAAAGCTACGAATGAGCGCTATTTCTCATTCAACATGAATCGAGGCTATTTAATCCGTGAAGCAATCGAGGCGAGTGATTGGCCCTCAAAAGCTATTGAATAAAAAGCAGTCGATGCATTCCAACTAAAGATATTCATGGTATGGAAGAGGAAAGCCCCTTAATCACACTTTTGGATCAAGTCGTACCAGCACCAGCCCGCGTATAAGAATTCGACCCGCAAGCACTACGAAGGTGCTGTAAAGCCCCAATCAACACCCGTTCCAAGTTTCCTTTGACCGGGCATCGTAAATTATGCACTAAATCCCACCGTTGGGCACTCGATGACTCCAAACTAATCCCAAATTGCTCAAACAAGTAACAGACCTGAGCGTCTGTGAAGTGAGAAGAAGGGAAAAGCTTAGAGAGAGCTGTACCTGCAGCACCAGTAGCTTCGATTTTACTTAACTTCCTACTCTAGTCTACCCTATGTCTTTCCAGAGAAAAAAGAGCTGCTAACACAAACCTCGTGTAATTTGTTTACATAAAGAAGCAATACTCAAAAAAATAAAAAACAAGCTGGCTCTACCTCTTGCATGAATTTCTTTCAGTAAAGTAGATAAAGACGAGTAGAATGAGCCAAAGCTAGTCCGCCATAAGCCCTGGGTTGCATTGAAGTTTTAGTCTTGCAGGGAACACAGAAAAGAAACGCTTTGGTCTGCTGTCGTTCAATCAACTACTTTATTTTCTCTAAATAAGCGTAAACTTACTTTGAAGAGTAGAGCCTGTATCGAAGGAAAAGACTCCATAGGCCATGTCCCTCTTGCTTATGCGCCCTCTCCTTTGAAGTAGAATAACTCCGTCCCTTTTTTTAATCTCTTGTTACAGCCATTGCTAATCTCTTCTCCTTCTCGACGGTTTGATATCTAGTGGTAAAGTGCGCACATCCAGTTGGAGAATTTACTTGATGCCTGCCTTGTGCACAGCCCACTGCCCTTCTTAGGTACAGCCAGCGGCGCATCGGCCAGACAGCAACAACCTTCTTTATGGACACAGCCTTCCGGGAAGAAGTAACTTTCATCCAGATTACATCTGTCAAGAAGCAACTCTCGGGAATAGGGAATTTACTCTGTGAGAGGTGAGAAAATGGGAGATTTCGTTACGGATCGGAAATGGGATAAAAAAGACCCCACACCTCCAGTATAACCTTAGAGATAAGCAATACCTTACTCCGAATCAGAATAGGAATCGGAATACCAATCGGAAATACCTATTTGGTAGGTTGGGATTTGAAACTATCTCTTTTCTTTCCTTGCTTGGCTCCGGCTTGGGACTCTTACTCGCCTCGGGGCACTTCCCCTCGGGTGATCTCTGTTCGGTCGGATAGCATCGGTCCACTCTGTCTGCTTGGGTCATTGAACTTTCTCGTTCCACTCGTTCTGCTAGAGATGTTTCTGTTTGTCCTTTTTCTTCTGCCTGGGAAAATATTCTATTTTATTCTTTCCAATCCGCACAGAACCGACTTTTCTACTCTCTTATAAGAGAACTGGATTCTTTAGGGGCCGGCACCCACAAAAGATTTCGGATCACCAGTCGGATCGGGAACACCGGATTGACATTTGATCATATATAGTGGAAGTTGCGACTCTGACCAGCATGACATTACCTGTAGGAGGACATCCTTTTTCGTTCATACCGGTTCAGATTCTTTTGAGTTCTAAAGCGTTTGGCTCATACGTTATGGCACTAGGTTTCTAGTAGTTTCTAACAAATGTGTATTGGATTTTGTATCTTGGGTTAGGAGGATCTCTCATTGTGGGGTGCGGTGCAATGGGTTTATTTTGCATTTTCTGCCTCTATTTATTCAATCCGACTTTGAGGTAGGGATCGTACTAGCGCCGAAAGATGCTTAGCCAGAAGCAAATAAGGGAATGTATAACCCGCGACCCTATTTATCTTGGTTGGACGAGTGGCCCAATCCGTGAATCAAGCTGTCTCACTCACAATTCGTTTTGCAATAGGAATTCTTTCCGTTTTTCCCGCAGCCTCTTTCACTTCTTCGACTCCTGCTTTATATCCAGCCTTTCCTGTTGTATCCTTCGCAAAAGAAATGATCTAATAAAATCAAATGGGAAATCAATTGCTTCTTCTTTCGCTTTTATCCATAGGAAGGACGGTTCATCCAGGCTTGAAAGGTCTACAGCAAAAGAGGGTTTGGTACACGACGAGCCAATCCATCTCTGTTAACGAGAGACCCTACTACTAGAAGTTATATAGAAAATTCCTACTGCGTTGCATTTACTGCCAAGGTGGATTTCTAAAAGATGGGAGTAGGTAGTTACACAATGACCACATAAAGTAACAACATTATCCTATAGGAATGAGTAAGAACTCTGCTTTGCCCGGCTTACTATAACAATAAAAGCGTCGGAAATGACGAAAAAGGGGGTGTGACCATGAAGAGGTTGGGCTGGTTTTAAGCTGCCCTTAGACCAATTCTCTCTTTCGGTAGCAGACACCGAGATGGGCTAGGCTAGGAAACCTTATTCGATACGATAGGAGGAGAGGTAAACAAAGCAAGGCCTGGGTCGAGAGCCAATTTCATATTCTCCGGTTCCATTCCTGATCGAACTCCCTTCCTGTCATCGTATCTTGTGTAAGAATCGCTTTCAGGCTTCTTATCGCTTTCCCATCAGTGGCAGTTTTGTCTCCCGTCCCTACCGATAGTAACTGATCAACTTACTGTTGGAGTTCTTAAGCATATCTTTTTCCATTATTAGTTCTATCTTCCGAGTGGACTAAGGCATCAATCTGAACTATAAGCCCTATCGCTTGGGAATAAATGCTTCCCTAGCAGCTTGCCCCTATCCCTCGCTTGACTCTTCGAGGAAAAGGTTCTCGTTCCCATGAATCTTGATCTGCCTCCTAGCATTGATAGCGATTGCTCGAATTCCTACTCTGGTTTGAGAAGGTTTTCCGTTTTCCTTATCTCTCGTGCCTTTGAACTGTCCTGACTGAAAAGAATTCCAAATAAGTATATTGATTAGTAAATAAACCGCCTTCGCAGGCTAATCCCTATGTCTTGGTACTCTACCCTCCCATTCATAAGAGAGTGGTAGTTGTCACCGGAAGCAGGTGTGAGTTGAGTAAGTCTTGTCAACAACGCTTCGCACAACTAAATACTTACACACTGTTTACTTCTGTACTTCTCCACCGCCAAAACACTATGACTTATGCAATTCATACAGGCACGAGCGAAAAACGAGCTGAACGAGTGATCAGGTGCTTCGACCTCTCTTTCTACGGTTGGTTTCTGACATCGATCGAGATTCAACATTCAGTAGGTTTGCTTTGACGAGTTCAAGGTGGAAGCTTCGAAGCATCAGTGAAGAGAGTGACCCGGAGCCCATCCTTCCTGTACGCATTTCTTCCTTATTTGGAAAAGCAGCACGGGGACTTCATCTGCCCATGATTGATTCCCTCACGAGGGCTATGATTTATATAAAATCAAAGGATTCTATATAATCCTGACGTCCACACAGAAAGGAAAGGGGTGAACTCCTTCCATCTTGGGTTCAGGTCAAGCAGGAAGCCAATGCACCTTACTTAGACGAATAAGAAAGCCAATCGCACTTCCACCAATAAGAGGTGCAGGGGATGGTGATACCCCTTGAAAGACATAACTAACTTACAAGACTGCAAATTTCTAGTAAACTAACGGAACAAGGATTAGCTCGCTCCTTTCTCAAAGTCTAAGAGCTAGAAGGCGGGGTACAGCGGTTGCTTCCTGTAAGATTTTCATAGTCATGGCCTCATGGTCAAGCCGGAAAAGAAAGCAAAAGTCTATATCTTCTGTCCTCTCTATTACTCGCTCCAGGTATTACACTCGTTGGGCTCAAGGTAGCATTACTAAACCTATAAAGAGCGGTAGGCTATTCTAAGAGGAATTTACTGTAAAATAGATATCTCTTTGCTCTTCAGCCAGTAAGTCTGAAAGCAAGTCAGTTGTAGGCCAGACCTGTCATCAGTAGTTCTACTTTTGTAGATTGAAGCTTTTATAAGGCAGGAATGAGAGCTGCAAAGGAAGAGATAAAGCAGCGATTGCTCTTGCTCGACTCTTCATGGCACGGTTGGCCGGGAATGAGAACAAAAGGAGTAAGAAGAAACTGGCTAAGATTCAATTGACCTATATAGCAACCAGTTCAACTAAAGGAAGTAGCTTACGGGCTTAAGGCTGCTAGGGACTCTGGGGCGAGAAGAAGCTTTTCCCGCATTCCTGTTGATGCAGAGATCAGACGAGAAGGCCCATCTCTTTACTAGAATCCGATGTGATAGAAGGAGCAGCTCTAGCTTAAGCCTAAGTTGATCCTTACTTACTGTTCAAGATGTCTACAACACAATAAGGTAGGCGAAGCCACTAGTTTACTTGCTTGAAAAAGGCAACCTTAGCTGATCCTGAAGCCACGGTTCTTGCTCCTAGGTACAAATCTATGGTGTAGCACCGCCAACAGTGGACGAGCGCCTACATCGATCTGTCTCCCGACAGGTTTCTTTTCAATCAACCCAAGCCAGCTGTGCCAAGGACATTGAGCCCATAACAACTTCAGCTCCCCCTATCTATTTTCTTGTAGGAACGAAAGT
>BTCW01000711.1:0-32320 GCA_033239725.1 Echinochloa phyllopogon | reverse complement strand
CCGTGTTAATGGTCTCACATTATTGGTCTATAGAGAATCAAAGTAAATTTACCAATGAGTCGCGAAATGCTATGGTTCTTCCATATGATTTCTGAAGTTATTCAGAAGTAATTCGTCGAGATCGTGCACCTTTTCTTATTTATCCAAAAAAATACTAAAAAATATTCTAAAGTGCAGCCGGATAGATCCAATCTATTCTTGAAATAGACAACTCGCACACACTCCCTTTCCAAAAAAAATCAATACACCAACCACTACAGTTAGATTTATTAGATTTGTTGCTAAAATATCGGTATTAAGCCCGAAACTCCCAGCGAATGGCCAGTGAGCTAAAAACACGAAAGAATAAGTTACATTTTTCATATGCTCTCCTCTTATAGATAGGACGGACAAAGAAGAAAGTTTTTCGATCACTTACTTCGCTCGCCCTTTTTTAATCGGTTTTTTTAATGCAATTTTATTTTATGCAAATAGATTTAATCTAATAATTTCTTTTAGATTAAGTCTTAGGTTTCGTTTGACCTGTGAAAAATCTCCTTTGTTGAAATGAAATGTTCCCAAAATTCCTAATCCTAAAATAAAAGGAAAAAGACTTTCCACTGTCCTAAACAAAGAACGGGAAGGAAGAGGGGGAGGGTATCCTCTAAATTGATCATGCTCAAATCAGCCCTTCCTGGGGTTTCTGGGGTATTGTCTGTCCTGATAAATACAAAATTCCCGGAATAATATAATAAATAGGAATAAAGTATTGATATACTTGGAATTACAGAAGCAAATGCCAATGTACTAAAAAAAGAAAAAGTATCTAATCTAAAGGACTCATTTTCTTTTTTAGGATTAAACAAAAGGGTTCGCAAATAAAAGCGCTAGTGCCACAACCAGTCCATAAATTGTTAAAGCTTCCATAAAAGCTAGACTAAGCAATAAAGTACCTCGTATTTTACCTTCTGCTTCTGGCTGTCTCGCAATACCTTCTACAGCTTGTCCTGCAGCAGTACCTTGACCAACTCCGGGCCCAATCGAAGCAAGCCCTACGGCCAATCCAGCAGCAATAACGGAAGCGGCAGCAATTAGTGGATTCATGGTGAGTTCCTCGTGTCAAAAAAAAAGAAATGGTTAAGGATACAATCAACCAAGAAATTTTCTAACTTCTAAACTCTATTGGGTAGAAATAACTAATTAAGTACAAATAAATGATAATCAAAATCGTCCGAATTACTTCGAGATCTCGTTTTTAGTTTCTAATCATTAGAGGTTTGTGTAAATCCATATGATTCTCATTATTCTATTTCTCTTTCTTTTCAACCAATCACTCTTTCATTCCATCCTTTTTTTTACTCTTCGATATCCTTGAGTTCCCTTTTTTTACCTTCATCTAAATAATAAAAGACGAAATACAGGAAGAACCCCTATTGAAATCAAACTAATCCAAATCCAATAGGAATCAAATCAAGATATAAAATTGCTAACAATATGCTGCATAGAACTAGATATGGAATCCAGTTCCATATAGAATTCCCTTCTATATATCGGATTAGATAATGAATCTAACTTAGGAATAAAAAAAATCCCATATAATATACATTTGTTTCTTCTATTTTGTTTGCGTATTTTCTCATTTTCTATTGAATCCGATTCTAAAATCATTCCTTAGAAAGCCGCACAAAAGATGACTGTCTTATAGGCATTAAGGATATAGATCTAACCTAACTCGGCCCCTGCATATATACTTTACCCGTAATATAGTCTATTCTCTCCCCTACAACTCTAGGTTGTATATTCATACGCATTTCGAACTATTTAGTTTTCCAACTAAGAGGATTATCCGGAATCATGCATGAATTGGGCTAAGCTAAAAAAAAAAAAAGACTATTTCGAAAACTAGTCAATTCAATGATGACCTTCCATGGATTCACCTATATAAGCTGCGGCTAACGTTGCAAAAATAAGAGCTTGAATACCGCTTGTAATAATCCAAGAAACATGACCGGTATAGGGACTACTAAGGGGACTAAAGAAACAAGAACAACAACGACTAATTCATCCGCCAATATATTTCCGAAAAGTCGAAAAACTAAGCGATAATGGTTTTGTGAAATCTTCTAGGATGTTAATTGGTAAAAGGATTGGGGTTGGTTTAATATATTTCTCGAAATAACTCAATCCTTTTTTGCTAAGACCCGCATAAAAATATGCCGCTGATGTTAGTAAAGCTAAAGCAACGGTAGTATTTATATCATTTGTAGGTGCTGCTAATTCCCCATGGGGTAACTCTATAATTTTCCAAGGTAAAAGAGCACCCGACCAATTTGAAACAAAATAAAAGGAACATAGTTCCAATAAAGGGAACCCAGGGACCATATTCTTCTCCAATCTGAGTTTTGCTCAAGTCTCGAATAAACTCAAGGACATATTCGAAGAAATTCTGACCGTCGGTCGGGATGGTTTGTGGATTCCGAACAGCTATGATAACTGAACCTAGCAAAATAGTAATTACGACCCAAGAAGTGATGAGTACTTGGGCATGATTTGAAAACCTCCTATTTGCCAATAGAAGTGTTGGCCTACTTCTACACCCGATATATCATATAACCCCTTGAGTGTTTTAATGGAACATGGTGTAATATTCATATTGTCCTCTGATAAAAATTGAACTTCAAAAAAGGAATTCTTTTGATTCAAGCATCTCTTTCTCAACTCAGCAACTTGAAGTATTAATCTTATATTTAGGATACCAAGAAATCACATCAGATCATAATATATATCAATACCCTCTAATATATATCAATATTCCCCTTCTTTTATCTATGCAAAACAAAAAAGAATAGTAACAGATTCTATAAATCTACGCAGTTGCTTAAGAATTCACTATTCTTCTTAATCAACGATTTCTTATATAGAGAGAACGGCCCTCAGAAATTGCAAATACTAATTTGTTAAGAATTAATCGAATTGAAGTCATAGTGTCATCGTTGGCAGGAATCGATATATTCGCGAGATCCGGGTCACAATTTGTATCGACTAAAGAAATAGTAGGAATCCCCAAAATGGCACATTCCCGAAGAGCTATATACTCTTTTTGCTGATCAAGGACGATCACAATGTCAGGCAACCTCGTCATATATTTGATCCCGCCGAGATATCTTTGCAAGGTAGATAATTTTCTCTTTAAGATTGCCGCATCTCTTTTTGGGAGATGGTGGAATTTTCCCATTTTTTCTTCTGCTCTTAAGTCTCTAAATTGAGAAAGTCTAGTTTTGGTAATTGACCAATTCGTTAACATACCACTGAACCACTTTTTATTAACATAATGACAACGAGATCTTATTGCAGCTGATGCTACTAAATCCGCTGCTCTTTTTTTGGTACCAACAATTAAGAAGCTTTTTCCCTGACTTGCTGCATCAAAAACTAAATCACAAGCTTCTGATAAAAAACGAGCTGTTCTAGCGAGATTTGTAATATGAGTACCTTTACGCTTTGCCGAGATGTAAGGGGCCATTTTAGGATTCCATTTCTTAATACCATGACCAAAATGAACTCCCGCTTCTATCATCTCTTTCAAATTGATGTTCCAATATCTTCTTGTCATTTTTTCCACACTTCCTTTTGATTTTTTCTTTTTTTCGTCTTACCATTACGGAATTAATTTCTTTTTGAAGATTAAGAAAGAGCCGAAATAGCTTGAAATAAATAATAATTGTTCCAATGGAACCTTCTACTCAGAATTGACCATTGATACACGGTATAAACATAGCCTTAATGAATTAACTGACTTCTTTTACTTATTAATTAAAATTTAATTAAAATACAAAATCGAAAATCAGACCTGTTAGCATTCTAAGGTCAAAAGTATAGTTTAAATTAAAGTAAAAAAAAGCTTTATGTATACTTAACTCATATAAATAGGGGTAAACAGGGCTTCTGATGTTTCATAGAAATTGTTTGTTACGTCAGAATCAGAAGAAACTAATTCTGTATGCAGAAACAAAATATCTCTCATTTCCGACGCGAATATATTTTTTTTTTGAATTCGAAATAAACGTTCTTGTCTTGTGGGGAACGATGCACAAATTTTTGGAATCCGGTACCAACAGGTATAATCCCCCCCAGAACTACGTTTTCTTTTAGGCCTTTCAACCCAATCAATACGACCTCGTAGGGCAGCTTTTGCTAAAACTCGAGCAGTTTCTTGAAAACTTGCTTCAGATATGAAACTTTGGGTATTCAGGGAAGCCCTTGTTATTCCCAATAAGATTGCCCGATAATAGATCGATTCATCTAAAGCCCGCCCTGCTCGTTCCGCTCGCAATAGTCCTATTAATTCCCCAGGTAAAAAAACATTAGACATTCCATCTTCGGAAACCCTTACTTTTGATGTTACTTGGCGTATAATAATCTCTATATGTCTATTATGGATTTGTACCCCTTGGGATCGATAAACCTTTTGTATCTTATTAACCAAAGAGATACGACTTTGGGCTATGGTTAGCTCAGCTCCAATCAAGAATCCCCAGGGAACCCAAGAATTCTTGGTATACGTTCATTCCAATCCTCAATTCTCCCTTTCGAGATTCGGCGATAGTGAATCAATTGAACGCGCTTCGAAGATTTGTTCTACTTTTGGAAGACCTTGCGTTATATCACTAGATCTCGATTTTCATATATAAACGTAACTAACCTATCTCCTTTGTAAAGGATTTTTCCATAATGACCATGAACAGTTGCTCCTATAGTGGCCAAATAAGCTTAGCTGCTCTTAGAACAAAGGAGTCCATATTAACAATGAAAATTTGACCTGATTTTTTTATGTGCGATTTAAATAGACATACATTTTCACAAATAAATTGTCCAAGGTGAATTATTGCCGATGTCTCTTCCCACGAGTCATGATGGAGAAAGTGCCAATTCAAATGGAATGGCTCCAACATGATGTTACTGTCGAAATTCAAAATCCTTTTTTTTTCGTCTATTAAAGAGTATTTAAGCACTTGAAGTACTTGGAAGGTTTGTTTCAAATTGTCAAGGAACAAGTATTTTTTTAACAAGATCTGATTATGTGTTAATAAATAGTAAGATGAAGAAAATTCGATATACTAGGTACAATAGCGCCTAAGAGCCCAAAAATATCTCGAATAGGAATTCTAGGATTCGATTCTTTTACCGCATTGGGATATTTCGAATTCTTGAATAAACCAATTCGAGAACAGTTGGATGCCGACAAAATCATCAAAGAAGGATATTCTTTATTTCCATTCAACAAGGTGCCAATAGCTTCTTGATGTTGGCTAAGTGATTGAACCTTCGCCTTGGAATAAAAGGAATTGGTATTGTTGCGATCTAACCTATTATTGGGAATCAGTCCTACACTTGTCCTATCATACCTTCTTCGTGTATACGAAGTAGTAGACTTGCCTAATTCAATTCTTAGGAAATCGCGACTCAGATCATTTGTTCTTACCTCAACAAGAGAAGCACGAGCCCCCTCTTTTTCTTCTTGTTCCCAATTCACTACTAAGCAAGTTCGAACGAATTGACTATTCGTGTGATAAATTCTTTGAGTTAACTTGCTATTTTCATGAGAAATAAAATTGACAAGTCGAAGTTGGAGATTATCCTCTTCTTGCAGGAGATCCCGCGGGAAAAGTGTTGCTAAATTTTTCCCTTCGTCCATTTGATATGCGACTGCAGGTCGAACCGAAACAAAATACTTTTCCTTGCTTTTGAGAATTTTTTTCCGTTGAACATAAACCCAATTTTTCCTTTTTTTTGATTCCTTAGAATCTTTTTTTTCTCTTTCTGGTGGTATCAAACTGCCACCTAATATCTTATCTGCCTCTTCAGGAAAATGAATATCTCCGGAAAAGATTTTGAGTTCTGTATGGCTTTTTTTTCTCTTCACTCGGACCAATCCACCTAGTCTACTTCTTGTATTTTTGTGAGTTGTGTATCGACTCCAATAATACTATTGTCAAGTACCTTTAGAGATGAGGATCTCGGCAAGATATGCAGTTCTTGAAGAATGAAAAAAAACCGATCTACTTCTTTTTGGTATTTTAGACTAAATTCTTTTGTTCCTCGATGCTCAATAAAACCCTCTTTTTTTAAGATGGAATCTTCCTCCGGCTCCCATATTCGTCTTCTGAGTCTTCTTCTGAGTCTTCTTCTAAAGTCCCATATTCCTTCTCTGAGCCATCTTCAGAGCCCCCATAATCTTCTTCTGAGTCTTCCTCTAGAGTCCTATATTCGTCTTCTAGGATTTCATATTCGCCCTCTCCCTCTCGAGTCTTATATTCGTTCTCTGGGCTCCCGTATTCTTCCTCTGAGTCTTTCTCTAGAGTCTTATATTCGTCCTCTAGGATCCCATATTCACCTTCTAGGGTTTCATATTCGTCCTCTAGAGTCCTATATTCGTCTTCTAGGATTTCATATTCGCCCTCTCCTTCTCGGGTCCTATATTCGTTCTCTCGGCTCTCATATTCGTCCTCTGAGTCTTCCTCTCGAGTCCTATACTCTTCCTCTCGGTTCGATATTCTTCCTTTAGGGTCCTATATCTAAATTTCACAATTCCTGAACTCCTTTTATCTTTTCTGTATCGTGGATCGTCAAAATAAGCAAAAATAGTATTTCTACGTTAAAACACCCAAAAAGGGTATTTCAATTGAAATACCCAAACAGGATATTAGCTCTTTCTCTTGTTCTTGATGATATTGTAATGGAACGACAAACCTATTTCTTCGCTTTTTCGCCAACAAATCCGAATTATCTTGAAGAATAGAAGGATAGACAAAATTCCAATGACCGTTGGACACGATTCGATCTGGCGTTAAATAATCAAGAATTTCCTTATTTTTTTTACCAAAAGTATCCAAGAGTCTATGGCTTACTTGATCATTAGCCATTGATAGGTCAAAGATATATCTTCCATGAACAGAAAAAGAATAAGTATTCATTTGATCTTGATCCTTGTGGAGCGAAAAAGATGCTATACTGGATCTGCACATACTTACTGACAATATCCATAAATGGCTTGTTTTTGGTAATCGACGAAGATTACCATATTGATATTCGGGCGCATGGTAAACATCAGTACTCCAGTGCATTTCCCCGTCTGATTCGGCATAAATATGCTTTTGTATCTTTTCTTTAAAATGTAAAGTGGACGTTCCGGCACGAATCTCCGCAATTACTTGTTCGGATTCTACATATTGATCATTTTGCACTAGAATCAAGCTTTTTAACGGAATATTCACACTATGTAGAATATCCTGACTCTGAATAGTTACATGCAAGTCTATATAGCATAGAAAAGCAGGTTGCCCATGACGGGTACGTGTGGGGGTGAACCAAATCCTCATTGAATTGGATTTTTCCATTCGAGGGGGATCGTACAAGGTCGGCAGTACCCCCTGTGAATACTCCACCAGTATGAAAAGTTCTTAATGTTAGTTGAGTCCCCGGCTCCCCAATTGATTGACCCGCAATAATACCTACAGCTTCCCCCAATTCGACCAGATCCCCATGAGTGGGACTCCGCCCATAACATAATTGACAGATCCAAGATGTGCTCCGGCAAGTAAAGGGGGGTTCTAATATATATTGGTTTTGCTCGAAACGGTTGTGCTCGAAAGGCAGTTATGAATCGATTGACTAATCCAATTCCAATATCTTGATTTCGAGCAGCAATGCATCGTGAACCAATATATATATCGTCTGCTAATACACGACCAATTAGTGTTTGGACAAAAAGTTTTTCCGTCATCCCATTGTGAGGACTAACAGAAATACCTCGGATAGTACCACAATCTCTTCTACGGACAATAATATGTTGAACTACTTCAACAAGTCTACGTGTAAGATAGCCAGCATCCGCTGTTCGTACAGCAGTATCCACAACCCCTTTTCGGGCTCCGTAGCAGGAAATTATATATTCTGTCAAAGAAAGTCCCTCGCGTAAATTGCTTTGAATAGGTAAATCAATCATTTGTCCTTGAGGATCCGCCATTAAACCTCTCATACCTACTAATTGGTGTACCTGAGATGCATTTCCTCTGGCTCCTGAAAAAGACATTAGATAGACTGGATTAGAAGGATCCGTTATTCGAAAATTCGAATTCATTTCTTGTTTCAAATATTCACTTGTAGCATACCATATCTCAACAGATTGGCGTAATTTTTCTACCGCGTGTACAGCCCCATAATAATAGTGTTTCTCCAAAAGAAAACTCTGTTGTTCCGCGTCTTGAACTAACCATCCTTTAGAGGGTATTGTTAAAAGATCCTCAATTCCTAAAGAAATCGATGTAGTAGTGGCTTGATGGAAGCCCAGAGTCTTTATTTGATCCAGTATATGGGATGTATATCCCATTCCGAAATGATCTATTAATCTGCTAATAAGTCGTTTTATAGCAGTTCCGTCTATCTCTTTATTATGAAAGACCAAGTTGGCCCGTTCCGCCATACATAAGTACCCCCTTTTTTGGCTGAGTAGGATTCGACAATTGCTGAGTAGGATTCGACAATGGGCCTGAGTCAGTGATTCGAAAACTAAATTTACTCCCTTTCCTCAATCTCAATCTGGATTTGCGCGGCAAAAAAGATGGTACTAGCGAAATCGGAATGCCCCCCGAAAGGGGCATCGCCGAATCTAACTTCCTTGTTTAGATAGTGTATGAATAGGCCCGACTAAATCCTTGTATGGCTTCCTCTATTTCTCTATAAAAAGAAATATGACCAAGAGTGGTTCGAATGTATATAGAACGGATTTCTTTTTTCTATTTCCCACTACTAGATAATGGGCATAAATCTCATGATAAGTCCCAAAAGATTCATATTGAACTTCAATCGGAACTTCTCTTGACCCAACGATGCGTTGATCTAGTTTCCATCGTAGCCACAAGGGACTGTTTAACCGATCCGTTTCTGTCTATAAGCTCCCAGTGCATCATAGGAACTAGAAAAAAGGGGTTCTTTATCTTTCGTATACTTATAATAATTGTTATTATTGTAATTTACTTTTTATTTGGAGAGTTTCCGCAACTATTATATCTATTTGCACAAATACCTCGACGGCTTCCAATTGTTAATACATAAAGTCCGATAAGCATGTCTTGAGTTGGCACGCAAATAGGATCTCCAATAGCGGGAGACAGGAGATTCATATGAGAAAACATAAGTAAACGGGCTTCCGCCTGAGCTTCCAAGGATAAAGGTAGATGAACAGCCATTTGATCCCCATCAAAGTCCGCATTGAAACCCTTACACACTAATGGATGTAAACAAATAGTACGCCCCTCTACTAAAGTGGGTTGGAAGGCCTGTATGCCTAATCTATGCAGGGTAGGTGCTCTGTTCAACAGTACAGGATGTCCCCGCATAACTTCTTGAAGTATTTCCCATACAATGGGTTCTTTTTCCCAAATTTTCCTTTTAGCAATCCTGACATTAGAAGTAGCACGTTTCGTGATTAAATCACGAATTACAAATAGCTGAAAAAGCTTTATTGCTATCTCTAGAGGTAATCCACATTGATGTAATGAAAGCGAAGGACCCACAACAATGACAGAACGCCCCGAGTAATCGACCCGTTTCCCAAGCAAAGTCTCGCGAAACCTCCCCTCTTTACCCTCAATTACATCTGAAAGTGATTTGTATACTTTATTGTGACCATCCCTTGTGGGTTGCCCGCGGGACCCACTATCAAGAAGTGTATCCACGGCTTCTTGTACTAATTTTTCCTGGCACATTACTAAATCCGCTGGTGCTAATTCACTTCTTTTTAATAGATAGGCAAGGTTGTTGTTCCGACGGATAACTCTCTTATAAAGTTCATTAATATCCGAAGTCACTACTTTATCCCCAGACCTATAAACAATGGGTCTCAATTCGGGAGGAAGAACCGGTAATAAGCACAAAACCATCCATTCTGGTTCTACATTTGTTTGAATAAAATGTTTCGCCAATTGCATGCGTCTAATCAAAAAACTTTTCTTATTCGTCTTTTTCTATCTTCCCATTCATCTCCACTATACCCCTCGTCTTCTAATTCCTTCCATTCAACCAAGGAATTCTCTATAATAATTCGCAAATCCAAATCCGCTAATTGTTCTCTAATAGCACCTGCTCCTGTCGCAATTTCCCGATTTCGAAATGTTGCAAAGCCTGGGGTAGAAAAAAAGGGAGAAATACTGTGGTTACAGGATAAAATTTCATCTTCGAATAAACCCCGTAATCGTAAGAAAGTGGGTTTTTTAGCGCTGGGCCTAGCAAAAGAGAAATCGCCATATACTAGGCCCTCCAATTTCTTAAGGGGTTTATCTAAAAGATTCGCGATATAACTAGGAAGACCTTTCAAATACCACACATGAGTCACTGGACATGCGAGTTTTATGTAGCCCATTTGATATCTTCGTACCCGAGAATCAACAAATTCTACCCCGCATTTTTGGCAAAATCTTTCGTCTTCGTTTTCAGCTACGCTCGCTCGAGAATTTCCACAAGCACAAATTCCGCTTTTTATGGGTCCAAAGATTCTTTCGCAGAACAATCCATCTTTTTCTGGTTTATCGGTTTTATAATGAAAAGTGGAGGGCCTTGTGACTTCGCCAACGACTTCCCCATTAGGTAGGATTTTTTTAGCCCAAGCCTTTATTTGTTGAGGGGGAAACGAGTCCAATTTGAAGTTGTTTATGTTTATATTGGTCAATCATAAAATAGAAATAAGAAAAGAATTTATATTGATTCCGATCAAACATCCTCCCTATTAACCTGGAAGTTCTTCTCAGATACAAGGAAATGGTTCAGTTCTAGAGCCAAAGATCGTAGTTCTCGAACGAGCACTCGAAAAGATTCTGGAGGATCCTCGTGATTAGGCACTCTTTTTCCCAGATCGTAGCATTAAGTATTTCTTGGCGAGCTATAAGATGATCAGATTTATAAGTAAGTATCTCTTGTAAAATATGAGCAACACCAAATCCTTCTAAAGCCCAAACTTCCATTTCTCCTACTCGTTGTCCCCCTTGCTTGGCTCTTCCTCTAACGGGTTGTTGGGTAACAAGTGAGTAGGGCCCAGTAGAACGTCCATGAATTTTCTCATCAACTTGATGAATTAATTTTAAGATATAGGACTTCCCTATTAGAACAGGCTGTTCGAAGGGATCTCCTGTTCTTCCATCAAATATTCTGCTTTTTCCCGGGTACTCGGGTTCAAATACCCATGGATTTTTTTGTTTGTTTACTGGCTTCATATAATTCCGAAAACACAAGTTTTCTTGAAGCCTCTTGCTCATATCTCTCATCAAAGGGTGCTATTCTATAATGTTTCTTTAGCAGATCCCCTGCTAATCCGAGCGAGCTTTCAAATATTTGTCCCACATTCATTCGTGAGGGTACTCCTAAGGGATTGAAGACCATATCAACAGGTGTTCCATCTTGCAAATAGGGCATATCTTGCCTAGGCAAAATTTTGGAAATGATCCCCTTATTCCCGTGTCTTCCGGCTACTTTATCCCCAACTTTGATTTCACGTTTCTGTAAAATATATACACGAACCATTATGTCAAGGGGGTCCCTCTGGATCCATTTCACATCGATAACGCGCCCTCTTCCACCTATAGGTAGTTTGAGAGAAGTTTCTTTTGAAGTGGATACCTCAAGACCAAAAATAGCCCGTAATAATCCAGCTTCCGCGATATACGACGATTCGCTCGCTATTTGAGGCGTTAATTTACCCACTAAAATATCGCCAGTTTCTACCCAGGATCCCAACTTCACAACTCCATTTCTGTCCAAATTGCGGAGTAAATGTTCTTCTAGATGTGGTATTTCTTTAGTGATTTTTTCAGCGGAGCCTTGGCTTGTTGTATCCGTCTGAATTTCATATTTTCGGATGTGAAAAGAAGTATAAATATCCTCATATACCAAACGTTCGCTAATTAGTACGGCGTCTTCAAAATTGTAACCCTCCCAGGGCATATAAGCTACTAAAATGTTTTTTCCTAAAGCAAGTTCCCCACCAACTGTAGCTGCTCCCTCCGCTAAAATTTGCCCTTTTTTAATGGATTTCCCCCGCGGAACCCGAGGTTTTTGGTGCATACAAGTATTTTTGTTAGAGCGCCGATGGGCAACTAAAGGAATACTTATAGTCTTCCCATTACTTGATAAAAGGATCTTATGACTATCACTAGAAATGATCTTTCCCTCGCGTTCGGCTATAACGGAAACCCTCGAATCTAGAGCTGTTTGGCGTTCCAATCCAGTTCCAACAATGCACTTCTCGGACCGAGAAAGTGGAACTGCTTGGCGCTGCATATTAGAACTCATTAAAGCCCGATTCGCATCATTATGCTCAATAAAAGGAATGAGAGAGCCTCCAATAGAAAAATATTGGAAAGGGAAAATACTTCTAACATGAATCTGTTCCCATGCAATAGTCAGGAATTCTTGACGGTATCTAGCTGGAACAACCTGTTCTTCCTGAATACCCTGATTCAAGGACAAAGAATTTCCTGCTGCTATCATATAATATTCATCTCTATTTGGTGATAAATAAACCACCTGTCTCTCTTTTTTTTCTTTTGCTTTCTCAGATATTTCATAAAAAGGACTCTCTATGGATCCCCACCAGTGATCAATTCTCGCATGAATAGCTAACGATCCAGTAAGTCCAACATTGATTCCTTCGGACGTGTCAATTGGACAAATACGCCCATAGTGACTCGGATGAATATCTCGGCTCCGAAAACTTGCAGTTCTCCCCGTCAATCCTCCAGGACCCAAACAACTCACTTTTCGCCCATGAACCGTTTGTGTCAATGGATTGGTTTGATCAAAAACTTGAGATAAGGGGTATGTGCCAAAAAAGGTCTCATAAGTAGTTATTAATAAAATCGAAGTTGAAGTTGGAGTTACCAAAGTTTGTGGAGTCGGTTTCGATTGACGTATGAATACTCTACGGATAGTTTTTTGAACCGCATGTTGTAAACGGCCAAGAGCCAGTCCGAATTGATCTTGTAACAGATCTGCAACCGAACGAATACGTTTATTTTTCAAGTGATTCATATCATCATCGTCAAGTATACCCGTTCCAAATTTCATTCCAATCAAATGATCCGTAGCGGCCAATATATCTCGTGGTAACAAGAATGTATTGTTCTGAGGGATATCAAGATTCAGTCTCCGATTCATATTTCGTCGACCAACTCTTCCTAATTCACATTTTTGTTGAAAAAATTTCTTTTGTAATTCCTCGCATAAGGACTCCGAAAATACTAGGTCCCCACCTACACAAGCAAATTGTTGATAAAACTCCAAAATAGCTTTTTCTTTTGACTCAATCCTCTTCTTCTCTTTAGCATTCGGGAAAGACAAGAAAATTTCGGGGTAGGAAACATTATCTAAAATTTCTCTTAGATTTGAACCCATAGCTGATGATAGAACTAAAATGGATATCTTTTGTTTTCTACTCACGCGAGCCCATATCCTTTCTTTTTTATCAATTGCTAATTCCGACCTTCCTCCCCAATCTGATATTATAGTCCCGGTGTATATAGAAATTCCCTTATGGTCTAATTCCGAGCGGTAGTAAATACCAGGACTTAGCAATATTTGATTGATCACAATTCGGTAAATTCCATTTATTATAAAGGTTCCTAAGGAATTCATTATAGGAATGTTTCCAATGGAAATGGTTTGCTTTTGCACATCGAAACCAAAAATTAATCTCGCAGATACATATAATTCGGAAGAATAGGTGAGTGATTCATACACAGCATCCCTTTCTTTTATCGAGGGTTCTAGCAATTGATATCCTTTCGCAAATAATTGAAATGCAATTTCGTGATCTGGATCTTTAATTGTTGCAAACTTCTCAAGTTCTTCTGCCAAGCCTTGATTAATGAATCTACAAAATCCCTCGAATTGGATCTGACTAAATCCGGGTATTGTGGACATTCCCTCATTTCCATTCCGGAGCATTTTAATCTTAAGTTTCTTATTTATCGAAGAAAAATTCCATTATCAGCTCACTCTTCATCAATCCCTACGGATCAATCTAGCAATCATGGAATCTATATTCTGTTTACTGAATCACATGAAATTCTAGGGAACTCCACATATGTATTTCATATATGTATTTCATACATATGAATAGAGACGATTTCGACGAAAATTCGAATTTACCAGGGGTAGAAATGCAATAAAAATGAATTGATAAAACAGTCCTAGAAAAAAATTCTGCCACTTAAACTTTATGATATTCTAAAAAGATTGGATAGCAAAGATTTCTCGTTTTATCTCCTTTCTATGAAAGGGATAAAGCCATAAGAATTTATAAGCACTAGAAAGTTTGACTTTAGTTCGATTTAGAATAGCACGCTTAGTTTTATTTTCAAAAAGAATTTGAAGTTTCTTTTTTGTTTCGTAGGTAGTAGAGAATTGCTGGAAAATAAAGGATTTCGTTGTAGAATCCTAAAATAAAGTATTTACTTTATTTTTTAAGTACTTGCCAATCTAGTTATCCACCTATCTACATATCCTTTCTTTTGCACTTAGGTGGGCCAAGAAGGCCAAGCCATAATCTATATCAGAGCCAATTCCCTCTTTTTTTTATTTAATGCAATGAAAAATGAAAGCACGATTCCCCATAGGGATATGTACATAAGGGGGATCCATAGATAATAATGCTGTTCGGACCTGGAGTTTCCCTATATACGGATTAGGGAAACATTTATTCTATTTTATTATGCCATTAAAAATAATGGGGGGGGGAGAATACCTATTTAAAAGTCGTTCACTACTGCAATTAAAAAAAAAAGAAAATTATAGTTAATGGTTCTAATTTTTTCTGAATTTTGCAGCCTGTGACTGGAAATCCACTTTTTCTCCTTTGTGATCTCAATAGAATAGAAAGAAAAGGGAAGTTTTCTAGTGTTAGCAATGTGTGTTTTAAAATGGAATCCATCGAGGAGAATAAGCGAAACAGGATCCAAAAAAGCAGAAATCTATTTTTTGAAAAAGATTAGAAAAAGTTAAGTAGAATTAGATTCAAGATAAAAGAAAAAAAGGGTTTTAGTAAAAAAGTGTAGATGAATACTTGGTCTTTTCTCGATTTTAGATCGGGTTTTTTGGCGGCATGGCCAAGTGGTAAGGCAGGGGACTGCAAATCCTTTACCCCCAGTTCAAATCTGGGTGCCGCCTGATCAATAAAATACTTAGGATTATAGTACTGATCAAACCCTACAAATTCCTACCTCTATAAGTTGGGGCACGAGAGTAACTAGGTTTGGCGAGACTGAATTTTGAGAATCCATACCATAGTTCTATCCTCAAACTAGGGTTTGTTTTGTCGGCAGTGGCCCATACCAATAGGGATGAGGTAGCGTTTCGTTATTCTTTTATTGATTTAAATTGATTCGATTCAGGAATTTAAAACTACGAGACTAAGATGTCAGAAATCTTCGTATCCAAAGGTTCCTAAGGAGCAGTCCTTTTTCAATCTAAGCTTTTTCAATCTAAGTATAGAAGAAGGGACTTCGCGAAGAAATATCAAGACTTCCTTTCCTAATTATCATACATTTTTTTTATGATACATCTTACTACATACACTTCGTACATCTTATGCTACCTACATACACTAAAGTAAAGGTTACTGATTCTGTCGAGAATTAGATTGAATAGGCTGATCATAAATAAATTTCTGGGTTGTGGATGGGGCCTCCTCACTCTTTCATAGAAAGATAGAAAGCGGGGCAGTAGGGTTTAGGTCAAAAATAAACAAGTGTAAGGTAGGTATTCAATAAATATTTATCTATCCTAATTTTAGGATATATTCTTATGCCCTTTGCTTATAAAAAAACAAACGGAAGAAAAAATCTCTCTATTCCCTTCTATTCAGGACATCCCCCTACTCTTTTTTAGGGAAAGGGCTATGTATCATATTTATACTTAATGCTCTCCAATTCTACTAGAAATCATATAAGAATTTGTTAGAAGTAAATTCCTTTAACGGATTCATCCATAGTCTTAGGGCAGAATGGCCTTTTGACTCTGTACCCTTGATTCCACTATGATTATTGATCAATAGTAGAAGAATTCCTTCATAAAAATAGGAGACATAATTTACATGGATATAGTAAGTCTCGCTTGGGCTGCTTTAATGGTAGTCTTTACATTTTCTCTTTCGCTAGTAGTATGGGGGAGGAGTGGACTCTAGGGATACTACCAATTGATTGAGTAGTCGAATTGTAGTATCAACTCTTTTCTTTAATTGATCGTTTTGCATTAATAAGTTTGGCAAACTTTATTTTTTCTCTCCTTCTTTAGTTTTGTTTCACTCTTGTAAAAAACTTTTTTAAGAAAGTAAGAAAGAGTCGTTCTATTCTACTATGTTCTATTCCAGTATAATAGAATAGAAAGGGCTATTATAGTAATTCAGAATTTCTATTCTACTAGAAGTGGCGAGTAAAAAGTTCTATACATAAGAAAATTAACCTTTTTTACACGAAGCTATTCACAACATATCGCACATTTTCCATTTATACTATTTTCTTATTCTTAGAAAATTTTTGATGTTCTTTTTTTTTTTTTTGAAGGATCTCGATTGAAGCATCTCGCGCTATTTTTAAGCATGAAAGATTCGTAGGTTTTTTCCTTTTACTTTTTTTCTTTTACTATAGTCTATTCTCGTATTATTTCCCCCCCCCCCCCTCTATGGATTCTTTCAATGAAGAATTGTCTTCGATTTTTTTGATTTTGACTTGATGGAAATTAAGTGGATGCAGTGAAAAAAGAAGTTGAATTAGACTACTATTTCAATCTACTAATCGATTCCATGTAGATTCAAGATAATATAATAGAAAGAATCTAAAGTGTGGTAGAAAGAACTACATATAGTTCTTTCTACCACACTTTATGATTCCAACCAGATCCTTTCATTTAAAACTTGGATTTGTATTTTCTTTAATCCCTTTTTCATTTTCATTTCTTCAATGATTAATTGGAATTCCAATTAATCATTTTGGCTGGCTGTTTTTACATAAATAATAAGTAAAAAGGCAGTAGGAACTAGAATGAACAATGCGGTAGCAATAAATGCGAGAATATTGACTTCCATAACCTCTTGATTTTTTTTTTTCACAATAACTCGGGATGTAATCCCATAGAGAGGAAAAAGGGGTATCCTG
Organism: Echinochloa phyllopogon; assembly: GCA_033239725.1. Classification (NCBI taxonomy): domain Eukaryota; kingdom Viridiplantae; phylum Streptophyta; class Magnoliopsida; order Poales; family Poaceae; genus Echinochloa; species Echinochloa phyllopogon. The sequence continues at coordinate 15,140 of BTCW01000711.1, read as the reverse complement.
TAAATTTCAGGGGAGGACTTACATTCTGATAATACTGAATCAATCCAATATTATGAATATTGGATCTATCAAATCAATTCATGCTTGATAGTAGAATAATATAACATAGGAAGATCCTTTATCCATACTAAGACCAAAATAGGTTTTTTGATTGGATTCGAAACTCCCTCTATTCTATTTTTCATTCTTTTCCACTTTTGCTTTTATATATGTATAACCATGTATAACCCAAAATAAAATCTTTCTCATCTTATCCAATTTCCCTTCCTTTTTCTTTTATCCAATTTCCCTTCTATTTTCTTATAGTTATACATACAATTATGTATGTATGTATTATATGACCTACTTTCTATGGGTCACATAGACATCCAAATAAGCAGTAGAAGTAGAGAATGAGATGGAGAAAAGAGGATCTTAAATAAAAAGGATCCAATATTTAAATCTGAAATCAAAATATTTTAATTTAGGAAAAAGAGCGTTTGCTTGGTTTTTATTTAATTAGGTTACTATCAATATCCGCTTTTTGGGATCTAAAGATGAGAGCGGATCCATAAAAAAAAGGAGTCGGCAAATGGAGTGAGGGGGATTCTTCCTAATTATTCATTGAACATACACAAACAACGTTAGAACTAGAAAATGGAAGGGGTGTGGTTTAACCCCCAAAAAGGAACTAATTAGATGAAATTTTTTCTCTAACAATAAAAGAATATGGTTTATGTATGGATTCCGGTAAAATACCGGTACTCTATTCCATAAGAGTCGAATAGGAAGTTAAGATGAGGATGGTATAATCATAAAAATAGAGTAATATCCTAAATTATACTAATCCACGTATGATATGTACGCCTTTCCTTATCAACCAGAAGTAGTGAAAAAAAATGCCTATACTGCTCTCTTTTTACTGAGAAATGCGAAATAAAAAAAGTGAACTAAGGGTACCCCATAGATATTTGATGTTGCCTCCGGCCCCCCCTTTTCATCAAAAATTTCCATGAAAGATGAATTTATCCATTCATGGAACCCTAGTTCGGGACTGACGGGGCTCGAACCCGCAGCTTCCGCCTTGACAGGGCGGTGCTCTGACCAATTGAACTACAATCCCTGCGGGGTGTATGGCATACCTATTCTTAAATAGAACCATAAGAAGATTCGATTCGTCTGTCGTGCTCTAAGAAATAGAGGAATAATATACTACATACCCACATAGGATATGTGGGTATAGTGATAGTGGCATAACTAGTATGTCGCGATTTTTTATCCCTAAAAATAAACGATAATCCGCCTTTCCATAAGAAAAACTCTTTTCTTTGTCTTTTCTTTGTAAGATAAAAAATCAGAGAGATATGGATTAGAAAAAATTTCCCCATTTCTCTTTATCCTTTAGTTCTATGGATCAGAACTTTTTTTTCTTTCATACAAAAAAATGGATTTAGTTTATATTCACGAAGCCCTAGATTTTTGGGCCGAGCTGGATTTGAACCAGCGTAGACATATCGTCAACGAATTTACAGTCCGTCCCCATTAACCGCTCGGGCATCGACCCAGGAAGAATTTTTTCTAGGCTTTTTGATAATCTATGATTAACCTCTTTTTATAATACTCCCTACCCCCAGGGGAAGTCGAATCCCCGCTGCCTCCTTGAAAGAGAGATGTCCTGAACCACTAGACGATAGGGGCATCACTAGACGATAGCGCCATATACAACCACTCGTCATTATACTATAATGATAGTATGAGCAGTTTTTTGGAATTGTCAATATACTCGAAGAGTATAACTAGATCATAATGAAAGAGTCTTTACTACTTTTCCGTTATGTTTTCATAGGGTTTTTTTAGTTGAGGGTTAGGTTAATTCACAGATCATCCCCTACTTTTTAAGGAAATTCCTTTAAAGGGTATAGAATAAGAATAGATTAATAAAAAGGAGTCTAGATTAGTTCAGTACAGGTATTGATTTGATTGCTCTAACAGGAAGTCCTATTTCATTTCTTTTTTGCAATTTAAACTCTGCGCTTCCTTTAGTGTTCAGACCAAAAATGCCGGCATCTTGCACTAAACTAAGTCATAAAATTCAAGAAAAAATGGAGACATTTTCAAAAAAAAAATGAATTTAGTAGAAAAGTACTTTCTAGGATTCGAACCGATGACTTCCGTCTTACCAAAGCATTACTCTACCACTAAGTGTAAGTGAAAAGCCCTTTATCGGATTTGAACCGATGACTTATGCCTTACCATGGCATTACTCTACCACTGAGTTAAAAGGGCTTTTTATTCAATAATTAGCCACTTTCATTTTATTCAATAATTAGCCACTTTCATTTACTATATATGAGTCTACTGCATAATGTACATGTACATAATATATGTATATATTAATGTACATAATATATACATATATAGAGATATATGTAGAGATTTTCTTTTATATATATATCGAGATGTAGAAGTTTATTTATGGGGAGGTTCAAAATCTTGATAAAATCAAGAAAAATAAGAAAATATTTCATATTTTCTATTATCACTTGCACAAAGTAGAGGTATTTTATTATTATATAAATAAATACATATAACATATAATAAAATACTTGAACAGAGAGTTGACACATTCAAAAGTTATTATATATATCGGATACCGTGAAGAAGGTGGGTAAGTTCATAGGTATGTAAACACGATCTCGGACGACTCACCAAAGCCCGGAAGTTCCATTTTTTTTTTGTTTAAGGGGATTTATTTAAGGGGAGAACAAATATGTATCAATTGTTGAATCGGATACAACAATGGGCCAAAAATGCCCAAGGGGCCATAAGAACTGCTGTTAAAAAAATGAAAGACTTTGTTTTTTTTATCTTTAGGCTATTCACTTTTCATGTGCTCAGAATGTTCTGCAGAATTAGGGACTTTTTTCTTCTATTGGCCGATCTTATGATGAGAACTTTCTCAATTTATGTTTTATTTCCCCTAATTCTAATTGGGTGGGGTATAAAGGAATTTGCGCTCTTCATATACCCATATGGCTGGGTATTAATTTTCAGTGATATACTTCTTATCTGTTTTGGTGATAGATTGAAACAATTTTTAACAAGCATCTTTTGGAAAAAGTTTCGAGTTCAAAACTTTTTAATTTTTGTTAAAAAGTTTTGGACGGATTTGTTGAAACGATTTTCAACAGGTACCCCTTGGAAATGGGGTACTTGACTATTCCACAAGGATTCTAGTCGATTTGGAACAAACTATGTTGGAGTTAATTTTATTCTAAAAAGTTGTCAGTCGAATTTATACTGCAGAGTAGAAAAATTATACTACTGCTTGCCCAACAAAAAAGAAAAACCATATGCTATATGCATAACTCCTCCAGGTTAAGAGTTTTCTGTTTCCGAACACTAGAAAAAAAAAGAGGATTTTAGATTTCCGATCCTAGGATGAAAAGGAAGGGAACAGATACCCAATATGATTCTTAGGAGGAACGGTTGGTAATGATCTTGGTCCTCTATGCCCTTTTTTATGTTATGTGTTCTTAGTTCTATTCATCTTCTTTGATTCTTTTAAACAAGAATTTAATAAACTAGAATTGAGTGGAAAAGAAGAGAGGAAATTAGTAAATGGAGAGGATCCACTAACCAGAGACTTTCCGGATCCTCTTTATGAAGAGTTTTGGGAGTCCTCATCAGAGTCCTCTGATGTAAATTTTCATTAGGTAAATCTGTCGACTCCTATCCGCTTTTCTTTTTAAGTTATTACTCTTTGTTTGTTGCTTCTCTCAAGTGATAGAGGAAGTCTATGATGAATTTTTTAAAGTCATCTCACTCCTTCCCTATGGCTTGGATTTCATGATAAGTGGAGGAAGAAAAAATCTTTCCCGATTTATTTGTTCAATTCTGAACAAAAAAGAAAAGGAAGAAAGGGATTTATGGGGACTGTACTGCCCCCTATATCTCTTAGAGTATATTGTAGGAATTAGTTTATATTGTAGGAATAATAAAACTAGACAAGAGTCTGGCACATTTACGTCCTCACAAATAATGATCCTTGTAGTCATAACCGTAGAATAGATCCTAATCGAAATGCATACATTTGGTTCATACACTATTGGCATGGTAAGAAGAGATGTATTTTACAGACTAGAGAGGGGCTATCTAAATCCTAAAGTAAAGGTTCGCGATTGAAGTACCAATCGCCCACCCCCATGAATTTTCTCCGTTTGATTCGATAAGGTTGAATTAGCCCCCTTCTCGAATGGCTACCCTTGACAAAGGGTAGCGTTGGTATCATAATCTACATGTAGCGGGTATAGTTTAGTGGTAAAAGTGTGATTCGTTCTATTAATAACTGAATTTGAAATGATATACTTAAGGCATCCTTAAGTTTTTTTATATTCATATTCCGATGAAAACTTTAGTTCTTATAAAGGGTTTAATCCTTTTTCTCTCAATAGCATATTGAGGAAGAATATACATTCTCGCGATTAGTATCCAAAGACTATTTGAATTTGCATCCAAAATACAAATTCGATTATGAGTACAGAGTCGCGAAGCATAATTTTGCATTTAAGTATTCCGATTGAATAAATATGAGTAAAGGATCTATGGATGAAGATACAAAAAAGTTTATTTCCAATCGTAACTAAATCTTCTTTTGTTTTGTTTAAAAAGGAAATGGAAGCCCAATAGCTAAAAAACGATGGTTTTGGTTTACTAGAACCATCAGTATATTGTTTCAGCTCGGTGGAAACCCAACTCTTTTCCTCAGGATCTCTTGAATGAAATTAAGGAACGAAGTAAGTAGATTAGATAGATATTTAGGAGAATTTCTATTTCCTACTCTATAGGGATCATCTAGAAAGCGGAGAGCTTTGGTTCCATTCAGACAGAAAAGCTGACTTAGATGTTAAGTGGTGAGAATATCCATAAAGGAGCCGAATGAACTCAAAATTTCATGTTCGGTTTTGAATTAGAGACGTTAAAAATAATCAACCAACGTCGACTATAACCCCTAGCCTTCCAAGCTAACGATGCGGGTTCGATTCCCGCTACCCGCTCCATTTTGTATAAAAGACTATTCTATTTGTTTGTCTAGACATGGTAGACACTTGTATTCAACCTTTTTCGTCCATCTGTTTTCGGCCTTATAGAGCGGAGTAGAGCAGTTTGGTAGCTCACGAGGCTCATAACCTTGAGGTCACGGGTTCGATTCCCGTCTCCGCACTTAGCAGTCCGTATAAATGGACTATTCTATTTGTATAGATATGGTAGAGGGCTATATCTAACTCTTTTTTTTATTCAGCAGGCAGAAAAAAAAAGAAAGAAAAGCATAGCCTATCCCCTTTTCAAAACCGTTTGTCTCTTGTTTGTCTCGGTGAATCCCCGGTTTAGGGAACTTTCTTGGAAAGTTGGATTTTCACCCCCGAATCGAAGCACTCTTTTTTTTTGAGTCGGGTGCAAAAGAAGGATAAGATAGGAAGGGGTACAGGACTAGACTAACAACTGCTTAATTTAATATTAATTTCTTATTTAATAGAAGTAGTTAAGTAGTCAACTAGACTGAATTTTTTATCTTTTTTACCTTACTAAATGAAGCTGGCGAGCGACGGGAATCGAACCCGTATCTTCTCCTTGGCAAGGAGATGTTTTACCACTGAACTACGCTCGCTACATTGAACTACGCTCGCTACGGCCTATATTTTATAGGGTATATCCACCTAGGTCGACCGTCTATGTCTGGGTCGACCGTTTCATTTTCTATTAGAGTTTTCTTTTTATTAATTGTCTGTCAATCAATATTCTAATGCAATAGAATTTCATAATAATGAAAGAGAAGAGGTAATATAATAATTCGGAACGAAAATAGCATTTTAATGTGTATCAAAATCCTAATTTTTTCGAAAAAGGGCCTTTCTTTTTATTTATTTTATATAGGGCTACTAAATACTAAACAAATTCAAGAAATGAGAGAATTCAGAATAGCTACCAGAAAGACTAATCCAATCCATAATGATGTACCGGAAAATACAACGTTTTTATTATTTGACCAACCATCAGGAGAAGCAAATACAAGGGGTACACTAATTACTAAGACTGAGGAAGTCGCAATTAATGCAAAAACAGCTAATTGGAAAGCAATAGTCATATTTCTAATCCTCCAAACTACCTTCAAATAAAGTTGACTACATATTTATATTTGATCCCTCACTTAATCAAAATTGTACGAAAATACAAGAAGTGGGAGGGGTTTAATCATGAATCCATTGATTCTTCTCTTTAAAACTTTTTCCTTACCGCTTTTATTTGGATATGGAGTTGAGGGGATTTAGCCTTTATTTCACAAACAGATATAGCGGATTCTGTATCCGTGTATACAGTATACAGAGATATATCGAAAGTGGACTTGCATCTGAGATGTTTCTAGGAGTTAGTAGACCATTTCATATAGCTATGTTCTATTTGTAGGAATAAAATAGGGATTGGGCTGTGGAGAGATGGCTGAGTGGTTGATAGCCCCGGTCTTGAAAACCGGTATAGTTCTAGGAACTATCGAGGGTTCGAATCCCTCTCTCTCCTTTTGTTTATTGAATACATTTGTTTCTTTCTATGTTTTCTTTGTTCTGCCCCCTTATATCATTCTTCCATAAAAAAGCATGAATGGCTCGGCTAGATGGAATAACCGAGCCAGAACAGAAAAAAAGTAGAACAGGTAGAAATAAAAAAATCTTAGTTAAGAGGGGTCATGTAAAGAACAGGCTCCAAATCACGATCAATTCCCTTTTCAAAGCCTGCTGCAGCAGCTCGGGCTCTTCCTGCATGCCACAAATGGCCCACAAAAAAGAAGAATCCTAGAACAAAATGGGAAGTCGCTAACCAACTTCTAGGAGAGACATAATTAACTGCATTGATCTCGGTAGCCACGCCACCCACGGAATTTAAAGAGCCTAAAGGAGCATGGGTCATATATTCTGCCGAACGTCGTTCTTGCCAAGGTTGGATGTCTTTTTTCAACCTACTCAAGTCCAAACCGTTGGGGCCCCTTAGAGGTTCTAACCACGGAGCACGAAGGTCCCAAAAACGCATAGTTTCCCCTCCAAAAATAACCTCTCCCGTTGGGGAACGCATTAGATATTTACCTAAACCGGTTGGTCCTTGGGCAGACCCTACATTAGCTCCAAGACGCTGGTCTCTAACTAGAAAAGTAAATGCTTGAGCTTGAGAAGCTTCTGGCCCAGTGGGTCCGTAAAACTCACTTGGATAAGCCGTATTATTGAACCAGACAAAACAACAAGCGATAAAACCAAAAACGGATAAAGCAGCTAAACTATAAGACAAGTAAGCTTCGCCAGACCATACAAACGCACGGCGAGCCCATGCAAAGGGTTTGGTTAAGATATGCCAAATTCCGCCAAGTACACAAATGGAACCCAACCATACATGTCCCCCAATTATATCTTCTAAATCATCCACACTAACAATCCACCCTTCTCCCCCAAAAGGGGATTTTAGTAAATAACCAAATATAACACCGGGGCTAAGGGTTAAATTGGTAATTTTTCTTACATCCCCCCCCCGGGGGCCCAGGTATCATATACGCCTCCAAAATAAAGAGCCTTGAGTACTAGAAGAAAAGCACCTAGACCTAACAAAATTAAGTGAATACCCAAAATTGTAGTCATTTTATTTCTATCTTTCCATACATAACCAAAGAATGGAAAAGATTCTTCAAGAGTCTCGGGTCCCAGAAGCGCGTGATAAATGCCACCGAAGCCTAAGACTGCGGAGGAAATTAGGTGAAGTACTCCGGATACAAAGTAAGGAAAAGTATCTAGAACTTCTCCCCCCGGCCCTACTCCCCAACCTAGAGTAGCTAAGTGCGGAAGTAAAATCAACCCTTGTTCATACATGGGCTTTTCTGGTACGAAATGGGCCACTTCAAATAGGTTCATTGCTCCGGCCCAGAATACGATTAATCCGGCATGGGCTACATGAGCTCCAAGTAGTTTACCGGACAAATTGATAAGTCTGGCATTCCCAGCCCACCAAGCAAAGCCGGTGGTTTCTTGGTCACGACCAGCTAAAACGAAAGTTCCATTAAAGAGCGTTGCCACGTGGTAGAACCTCCTCAGGGAATATAAGATTTTCATGAGGCTGATCCTGAGCTGCCATCCACGCACGAATACCCTCGTTTAAAAGAATATTTTTGGTGTAGAAAGTCTCAAATTCAGGATCTTCCGCTGCACGGATTTCCTGGGAAACGAAGTCATAGGCACGTAGGTTCAGAGCCAGGCCAACTACGCCAATAGCACTCATCCATAAACCGGTGACGGGTACAAATAGCATAAAGAAATGTAACCAACGTTTATTGGAAAAAGCAACACCAAAGATTTGGGACCAAAAGCGGTTAGCAGTGACCATTGAATAAGTTTCTTCAGCTTGAGTTGGGTTAAAAGCGCGGAAGGTATTTGCACCATCACCATCTTCAAATAGAGTGTTTTCTACGGTAGCCCCATGGATAGCGCATAGCAGAGCTGCACCTAATACTCCGGCAACTCCCATCATATGAAATGGGTTCAACGTCCAATTATGAAATCCTTGGAAGAAAAGGATGAATCGAAATATCGCTGCTACGCCAAAACTCGGCGCAAAGAACCAACCAGATTGTCCTAGTGGATAAATAAGGAATACGGAAACAAAAACAGCGATTGGACCAGAGAATGAAATTGCATTATAAGGCCGCAATTGAACAGACCGAGCAAGTTCAAATTGACGTAACATGAAACCTATTAGTGCAAAAGCCCCATGGAGAGCGACAAAAGTCCACAAACCACCTAATTGACACCAACGAGTAAAATCCCCCTGTGCTTCCGGGCCCCATAGTAGCAACAAAGAGTGTGCTAAACTATTGGCAGGAGTGGAAACCGCCGCGGTTAAGAAGTTGCAACCTTCCAAATAAGAACTAGCCAATCCATGAGTATACCAAGAAGTTACAAAAGTAGTCCCTGTAAACCAACCCCCTAAAGCGAAATAAGCACAAGGAAAGAGCAATAGGCCGGACCATCCTACAAAAACGAAACGGTCCCTTCGTAACCAGTCGTCCATAATATCAAATAGATCATTTTCTTCTTTAGTAACTCTACCAAGGGCTATAGTCATAGTGATCCTCCTATTCAATTACTTCAACCATTTCCGAGCACCTCATATTACTTCCAGGGCATACGATAGATTATCTGTGGACGATTTCTTTCTCGTTCAATGCCCTTTTTCAATGGTCTCGAAGATAGAAATTTTGCGTTTTTATCTATGGAGTCACAACCAAGGTCGTGGTAAATCCATGAATTTCATTCAATTAATTTTTGTTATACTATAGAAATAAAGAAATAAACATTTGAATTCAGCATTATTCCACGATTCCTATTTCAAAAGCCTATCTTTTAAGGGAAACCCTCTTTTCTCATTCGCTCTCTATTGCATGGGTGGAAAAACAAAAATAGGATTCTGAAAAAAAGAAAGATATTGAAAAGAAAAATTGAGTTTTGAAACCCTTTTTATGTGTAAAGGAAAAGAGTTGCGATTTCTTCTTATTCCTATAGAACGTCTAGTAACAAGAATATGAAATCGTAAATAGCGAAAAATTCTTGCCTTGCGCGATCTAAGTCTAAGGAAATACAAAAAATCCGCTTATACACCAATTTCATCCACATCGAATTTATATATCAGAATAGCGGATAGAGGCATCATTCAAGGGGTCAGGTCTACTTACTTTATCTTTCTTTCCAATTTTTTTGTGGGTTTGATAAGAACCTTTTTTGCTTTGTGGATAAATAAAAAAAAAGAGTTTTTTTATAACTTGCTTCTTTTATTCTAACAAATCCTATATAGAACTGCCCGCTGAAGAGAAAATATATCTGGTTGTCTCTCATCTCAGCCCAGCCTATATCGAATTTTAGAAAGAAAAAAAAGAAGAATTTTCTTCTTTTTTTTATTAACATTAAGAAAAAAGAATATAATTAAAATGGAATTGGCAATATAATTTTTATGCACTTTTGAAATGAAAGAAAAAGGAAGGATTTTTTGCAATTGTTATTTCTTGCCTCTGTCATATCACGAAAACCTTTCGATTTGGAACGAGGAGAGATGGCTGAGTGGACTAAAGCGGCGGATTGCTAATCCGTTGTACAATTTTTTTGTACCGAGGGTTCGAATCCCTCTCTTTCCGCCCCCTCGGATCATTTGGGACTTTCGAATTGTAAGGAATTCTGACCCCCGGATTTTCTCATAGATAAATGTACGAAATAAATCCAATTTGTAAGAAAAAATTCCCAAAAATTTGAGATTTTTACTCCTCACGCCCAGGATTACGTCCTGGGTCGTTAGACAAGAATCCAAAGATAAAGAGGGAAACAAAGAATATCACTACTGTATAAACAAAAAGTTTGAGAGTAAGCATTACATAATCTCCAAGATTTTTTTTGTTAAGGAATAGATTACCCATTTTTCCTTACCACACGGATCCACTAGGATGGGTTTTGTTTATTTTGACACCTAAAAATGCAAAAATCCATTCTTAAAAAATTGTAAGAATTGCTTTCTAATAAGCACTCTTATCAATATCAAAAATTAGTTTAGGTATTGTGTGGGTACCTAAAGGTACCTGCTCAACGTAGCCGCAGGGGGTAGAAAAGCTGATCCAAATTTATTGCTGCAGCTATACATTCAATGTAGAAGAATTAGAATTTGAGAATCGAAGGTTCATAATATAAGACTTCTCGGCTCTTATCCATTTTTTCTTTTTTTTTGGAATGAATACATCATTCCATTTGGCAGACAGAATAGTAAAGATTTCATCGAAAACTTACAGCGGCTTGCCAAACAAACGCTAATAGAAAAAAGAGTACAGGTATGACAGGCATAACATCCACGATTGGGTTGAAAATGGCATAAGCTTCGGGTAATTTGGCGAAGAAAAAGCTAGTGGGGCAAAGAACAGAATTAAAACAGATACAGGTTAAACTAAGTATATTAGGCATAACAAGCATTTCGTTCTTGTAGAGTAGATAATTGGATTTTGATTGAGTTATTTTTCTAAGGGAAAAAAAGCAAAAGAAAAGGTGGATTCAAAATCCTTTTTTCTTCGGACTTTCCCAAACACAAAATACCTCCTTGTATTCGCATTCTCAAATGAGAATGGAAGAAATTCGACTTTCATATAATATCTTAATAGAATTCCATGTAATGATCAATGCATTTTTTGGATTCTATATTATCCGCATGTCTAGAATCCTAGCAAGAAAATATCCCTTATTTTTTAGGTAATTGAAGTGGGATTGACGAATAATATATAAAAATAATAGTGTTTTTTAGTGTCACCTAAAACGAAATGGGGCGTGGCCAAGTGGTAAGGCAGCGGGTTTTGGTCCCGTTACTCGGAGGTTCGAATCCTTCCGTCCCAGATTTTTTCTGATGAAGCGAAAGATAGAATCGTATTATGCCCTGCACGACACAAAAAAAAGTTGATTTCTTTTGTTATTCGAGTCGAAGAAGTATGATAATTTAATAACTACCCCAAAACTACCAATCTTTTCATTAGCATAGCTTATTTGGTTAATAGTTAATTGTTTTTGTTACAGAAAAATATATTAATTAAATAAATTAATTAAACTGGAGGTTGATAGTTTATTTGTTGGAGAAGAGTTGATCCTTCTCATTTCAGGATTAATCATCTTGAGTTCTCTGTTGAGAATGGAAATTCAATAATAAATAAGTCTTAAGCAAACTTTTTTATTCCTCTTTTTCGAACTATGTTTCATTCATATGATAGAATATTAGTTTAATAAAATTGGATCTTTGCAGAGTGTTTCCCGATAAATACTTATTTCTTTTATCCATATTTCTCCATAGATAGCAAGTTTGAATTAGTATACAAAAGCAATGACTATTCATGATTCCTTTCATATTGGATCAATTCTCGATACCATTTTGCAATGAATAGAAGGAAATGTTATGGTAAAACTTCGTTTAAAACGATGTGGTAGAAAGCAACGTGCGACTTGAAGGACATGATCGATTGTGGATTTTGCTATCCATCATTTTCCATAGTAATGAAAATGCTCTTGGCTCGACATAGTCTGTTCTATTCGTCCCGAACCGAATTTGCGCTGGGTTGTTTGTAAGTAATGTTTGTAAGTAAATAGTACACGATGGAGCTCGAGAGGACAGAATTTCTTTTTTATCAAGGGAAAGAATCTAGGGTTAGTGAAAACTAATAAATTAGGCCAACTTTGTCAGTCTATCTTTAATATAGAAATCAAAAGGTTAAAATAAGAAAAAAGTCCAATTTTGGAAGATTGGAAAAACTTTTTCTATTAAAAGTCTACCTGAATCAATTGTTCATATTTGATTTCTATAGAAGAGTGAAATGCTTTATCGAAGGAAATAAGAAAAAAGAAAGGGTATGTTGCGACTCTTTTGAAAGAAAAAAGAATAGGAATTCCCGAAGTAATGTCTAAACCCAAGGATTTCACAAATCAAAGATAAAGGATTCCGGAACAAGTAAACACGATTTTCAACCGTCTCAACAATAGAATTAGATCAGAATAAGGAATAAAAGTCAATTTGTTCGAGATGATATAAAGAAAAGAGTTTAGAGACGACTCAAAAAATTTCGAAAGGTTTTCTTTTGAAGTCTGTCAGTCAAAATTAGCCAACTTGAGTCATGAGTATAAATGAAATTTGTTTTTTCTTTAAGGAAATTAATGCAAGTCATAATCTAATTTCTATCTACTTGTATTATACACAAAAATTAGAATCATTTTCTCGAGCCGTATGAGGAGAAAACCTCCTATACGTTTCTAGGGGAGGGGTTGTTTATCTACATCTATCCCAATAAGCTATCTATCGAATCGTTGCAATTGATGTTCGATCTCGAAGAGAAGGAAGAGATCTTCAAAAAGTGGGTTTTTATGATCCAATAAAGAATCAAACTTATTTAAATGTTCCAGCTATTCTCTATTTCCTTGAAAAGGGTGCTCGACCTACAAGAACTGTTTATGATATTTTAAGGAAGGCGGAATTCTTTAAAGATAAAGAAAGAAATTTGAGTTAATTGAGGAACTAAATGAATAAAAAAAAAGTGGGAGAGGGTCGCTAGTACACTTGTTTAGACACAATTTGCCTCCTTCTTAGTCCTATTTTTTTTTTTGCTGCATTTATGTTGTGCCAATCCAACAAAAGTCTTTATTTTATTTCCTTTTTGTATCTAATTGCATTGTATTTCCATTGACAAAGGTCTATTGAACAAATAGAATTTGTAGATAGCTGGGTCTCTTTATCGTCACTCCATATTAGGTATTTCTGTCTACACTTCGCTCAAATGATGGGGTTGCCTCCCTTGCATGTACTCTCATAGAGGAATTTTTTATTTGAGTGTTTTTAATGAGTGATAAAATCTTTCTTTTGATGTCTTGCTAATTCAATGTTTTGACAGGAGCGTCTGGTGTAATTCCATCGATTTTAGGATTTCGATCGTGTCTAAGAGATCCTATTTTATCTGGGTTGCTAACTCAATGGTAGAGTACTCGGCTTTTAAGTGCGACTACGATCTTTTACACATTTGGATGAAGCAACAAATTCGTCCAGACTCTTGGTAGAGTCTAGAAGACCACGACTGATCCTCAAAGGTAATGAATGGAAAAAATAGCATGTCGTAATAAAATCAATTTCTTTTTTTTTTTATAAAAAAATTCTGATTTTCTGGGTCTAGTGAATAAATGGATAGAGCCTAGCTCTAATTCTGGTAAAATAAAAAGCAACGAGCTTAACTTCTTACTTGGAAGGATTCCCCGATCTAATTAGACGTTAAAAATACATTAGTGCCTGATGCGGGGAAAGGTTAGGTTTTCCTATAAGTGGACCCTTTACTTTTTTTTTAGAAATCCTAATTATTCTTAATTATGGATTGAAAAGAGATGTTATGAATTGAATGTGTAAAAGAAACAGTATATTGATAAAGAGACTGTATTCCAAAGTCAAAAGAGCGATTGGCCTGCAAAAATAAAAGATTAGTTCTTGTTTGTTTTGTAATTAGAACAAACATAAACTAATTGGATAGAAAAGGAGCAGAAAAAGATCTATGGATTAGACTCCCTTTCTTTCCAGGGTTTGTATTATGCAACACCTTGTTCTGACCATATTGCACTATGTATCATCATTTGATAAACCGAGAAATGCTTTTTTTCTCTGATTCAAGTAGAAATACAAATGGAAAAATTCGAAGGGTATTCAGAAAAACAGAAATCTTGTCAACAATACTTCGTCTACCCACTTCTCTTTCAGGAATATATTTATGCATTTGCCTATGATTATGGATTAAATGGTGCCGAACCTGTGGAAATTATTGGTTGTAATAATAACAAGAAATTTAGTTCACTACTTGTGAAACGTTTAATTATTCGAATGTATCAGCAGAATTTTTGGATTAATTCGGTTAATCAGCCTAACCAAGATCGATTGTTGAATCACAGCAATTATTTTTATTCTGAGTTTTATTCTCAGATTCTATCTGAGGGGTTTGCTATCGTTGTGGAAATCCCACTTTCGCTAGGACAACTGTCTTGTCCGGAAGAAAAAGAAATACCAAAGTTTCAAAATTTACAATCTATTCATTCAATATTTCCCTTTTTAGAAGACAAATTTTTGCATTTACATTATCTATCACATATAGAAATACCCTATCCTATCCATTTAGAAATCCTGGTGCAACTCCTTGAATACCGGATTCAAGATGTTCCATCTTTGCATTTATTGCGATTCTTTCTCAACTATTATTCGAATTGGAATAGTCTTATTACTTCAATGAAATCTATTTTTCTTTTGAAAAAAGAAAATAAAAGACTATTTCAATTCCTATATAACTCTTATGTATCAGAATATGAATTTTTCTTGTTGTTTCTTCGTAAACAATCTTCTTGCTTACGATTAACATCTTCTGGAACCTTTCTGGAACGAATCCACTTTTCTTGGAAGATGGAACATTTTTGGGTAATGTACCCTGGGTTTTTTCGGAAAACCATATGGCTCTTTATGGATCCTCTTATGCATTATGTTCGATATCAAGGAAAGGCAATTCTTGCATCAAAAGGAACTCTTCTTTTGAAGAAAAA